>CAJHQP010001065.1:0-133547 GCA_905132765.1 Moricandia arvensis
ATCCGAACATTGTTCCCTACACTCAAGAAAATTAGCTTTGAAAATTAGCTCAAGAACATTGTTCCCTATCCATGTCTCCTAATTTGCCAAGTTATATTACTTTAAAAAAATTTACGATGCATAAAAGCTCTTACGTATGGAAGTACAAAATAAGAGGGAAAATTATCCAAAATACTAATTTCATAGTAGTACTTTTTTTCATGTTTATTTTAATCATTTTAATCATTATTTTTAAAGAAAAAATAACACACTTATAACCATTGGGTTAATTAGTATAAGACTTAAGGTTTAGAGTTAAGGGTGGGGTAGAGTTTATGAATGTAAAATTTAGGATTCTAACTAATTCTTTTAAAAATTACCTTTTAAAAAATGATATTTATGAAAACATATTTTTAATGAATATAAAAATGAAAATGATACTATGAAAGTGGTAAACATGAAAATTTCCCTAATAAGAATATAATAATTAGGTTTAAGGGCCGGGCTTTATGCGGCATAAACATTGTGTATGCAAATTATTTTTAAAAATCATTATTTGTTTTAAGTTTTTATATATTAGAAAATAATATCATATATTAAATAATTGAATAATAAATAAATATTATATATAATTAAGTTGGTGCAAGCATATAAATCAAAATAACCATTTTTGTTTATTTACAATCATATCTTATAGTAAATAAATAAAATAATTATTTTTTATGTGGTATTTAATTAAAATTAAATAATATTGACATATATATAATATTTTTAATATGATTATTTATTAAATAAGATTTCATAGTTATATGATTTTATGATCATTTGTATATTTTAAACGACTAACTCTTATATGATTCTATTTCATTGTGCTGACTAGCAGATTTGAATCTTCTTAGTCTAGTTTAGATTTTTTTTGGAAAAAAATAAAAATAAACGACTAACAACAAAATTTCAATAATGGATTTTTAATAGTTTAAATAGTTTATAATTATTTTTAAAATTTTAGTGGAAATTCAAAATCAAATGCATATCATTTTTAAATAAAAACAATCATTCTTTTTGACAATCACCTTATGGTAATAAATCAAAACAATCACATTTATCTTTTTATATGGTATATAACTAAATTTAAATAATATTAACATATATATATAGCATATTTTTATATGATTACCTATTAAATAAAGCTTCACAGTCCTATAATTTTATGATCATACGTATAATTTAAAACAGTTGATAAAAAATTTTTAATCTTGGACTTTCAATAGTTTAGTAATTTATAATTATTTTCAAAAAATCGTTGCAAATATTGAAATTAAAATACTTTCTAATGAAAATTCTGAAATTAAAATATTATGTCTTTTTAAATAGTAAATAACTTTAAACAATATATATATTCATTTTTTTTTAATCTGACAGTCTATTAACTGGGATTTTCTATTTATATGGTTTTATTATCATTTGTATTTTGTTATAACAAAAATTTATACCATTGATCACAAAATTTTCAATATGAAATTTTTAACGGTTTTAGAGGAAAAGGATCTTTTTCCATAGCCAGACTATCATATAGCAACAATTCCGCAGGATATTTCAACTTTGTCTCAATTGCCCATATTAGAAATTTAAGAACCTAGTTCCCCTAAATTCAAAAGTTTGAAACCCGAACCCACATAACTTCGGTTATTCATCAATTTTAGTGGTTCGTGAGAGGTTAACCGAACCAAAAGGTAAACAATAACCCGACCAGAGATCCGATATGTTCACCCGGATCTAATCCAGATTTTAAAATCTCCCAATTATACAAACCCTAACAAACAACGAACCCAAAAGCTCTCTCCTTCATCTAGTGAAAATTGAAGATGAGCAATGACAGTAGAGCTTCGACAGGGACATCAAGTGTTCGAGGGAGAGGATGAGAGTTGGTGTGCTGAAGAAATGCTGGTGTGGAGAAATCGTGGTAGCAAGAATGTCGAAGTCTGATGCTAATTCTTATTGGCAATATTACCGTTGTGCATATGCGGTGGAGCGAAAGGTAAGTGCGATGAATATGATATTCGATGTTCATATAGCATAGATCCAAAGAAAGGGTGTTGCTTTGTATGTGTAGCTTAGCAGTGATCTTTTGCGGATGATATAGAGACATTGGGTCAAATAATTTATGGTTTACCATCTCTAATCGAATTGTATTAGGTTTAAATAGGTTATCTATTGGTTATCCTTTAACTCAAAAAACAGTAAACCGATTTTAATCGGCTAACTGTTGGTTTTTCCTACTCGCAAAACATCATGTGGATTCGGGTTTCAAATTTTCGAACAGGGGGAAATAGGTTGTTTAAATTCTAACAGAAAATATAAATTTTTATTATATGATTAATGTAATTGTTTAATTTATTTTAATAATATAAGATTGAAAAAATCATAGATGATACAAAAATTGTTATCAAATACTATCATTATTCAAATTATTAATTGTCATATATATCTTCATTAGGTAATTTTGTGGCTACTATTTAAAGCGATAGTGAAGAATATATTTTGTACATTTATATAATTATTTAATAAAAACTATAGTGTATGTTTAGATGGACGAACTATTTTTTTAAAACATCAAAGAATTAATATGATGATAACATATGACATAACTCAAATGTTGTAATGTTTCTCAAATAATATATAAGAGATAATCATTGCAGGAAGTAAACTTGATGATGAAAACCTGATTCAAATTTCTTATCTGAAATATAATGAAAATGAAGATTTAAAGTATGAGTTATATAATCTTAAAATCTAAAATGCTAATTTTGTCACTTTGAATTGTCATTTTCCTCAAATTTATGAACTGCAAATTTTGCAATCAAGTTTGATATATGAGATGAATGAAAATTGGGTCTAGAGCCCATTAATTACCTAGTAAAAGGGCCCATCGTTAATAAACTCGCGCCAGACTCGTGAGTGTTTGTATGCTTCCGGCCTGTAACTCGCCACGTATTAACTTCTCCCGCCACCTTACTGAAATTCCAACAGTACCCTTCACTTATAAGAACATGATTGCGAAACTGAAGGGGTATAACCATAAATTAAAGGGGTGACGAAGTGTTTTTTTCAGCGTAAAATAAATTTTAACTGTTTGCCGACTCGACCGGCTTTAATTTGCGCCGGCTACGTCGTCATCGAACACAAAAAAGAGACAAAACAGTTTGATTCATATTCTCTTCCTTTTGTCGGGTGCTGAGTTTTTTTTATTAAACCGAGAATGGGTTTAACGAGGAACAGAAGAAGAAAGGAACCAGAAATCATCATTGCTAGAGATACAGATTCCGAGTCAAGTGCGTCTGAAGAAGAAGAAGAGGAAGATTACCCTTTGTCGGATTCTGAGAAAGAAGATGAAGCGGTTAAAATTGAATTGGAGAAGAGTAAAGCAAAAGGGAAAGCACCCATTACCGTTAAGCTTAAGAAAGTTTGCAAAGTAACACTCTTTCTAGAAACCCTAACTTTTTTGATTAGCCTCTTATAATTGCATTTCTAGTATTGAGTAAGCTTTACGGAATTAAAGGTAATGACTTTGGACTTTGATTATTCCCTTGGATGCAGAGACAGAGAGTAGAGTACTTTGATGTTTAGTCTTGTTTTGTTTACTTTTGTTGTTCTTGTTTGATTTGTTTGTAGGTCTGTAAACAGCCTGGTCATGAAGCTGGGTTTAAAGGAGCAACTTATATAGATTGTCCTATGAAGCCTTGCTTCTTATGCAAAATGCCTGGTAAAACAAAAAACAATAATTTCTTATTAGTTACTTGCTCAAGCTCATATGGTAGTGACGAATTTACTAATGTTTTTTTTAACTCTTTTGCTATACCTTCAGGCCACACCACAATGTCATGTCCACATAGAGTGGTTACTGACCATGGGATACTCCCAACTTCTCATAGAAATACAAAGAATCCTATAGACTTTGTATTCATGCGTCAACTCCAACCGAGGATTCCACCGGTAAAGACTCCTTGTTATGATTCCTGATGAGATTTATTGACTGGACTATTTGAAAATCTCTTTTCTGTTTTGTTTTGTACAGATTAAACCACCGTATGTGATCCCGGATCAAGTGCATTGTGCAGTTATTCGATACCACAGCAGACGTGTTACATGTCTGGAGTTCCATCCAACAAGGAACAACATTCTTCTCTCTGGAGATAAGGTTCTTAGATTGAACAACATTCATCATATCTTACTTGTTTTTCTGCATCTGTTTTCTCATTATTATTTTTATGTTGGTCGTATGGTTCACACTCTGAAAGAAAGGGCAAATTGGAGTCTGGGATTTTGCTAAAGTATATGAGAAGAGTGTGTACGGAAACATACACTCTGTACAAGTTAATAATATGCGGTAAGTTGATAACCATAGCCTTTTAATTCCATTGAATCTCTTGTGATTTTACTTCTGTATTCAGATGTCTATGTTTCCTTATTTCAGGTTTAGTCCCACAAATGATGACATGGTTTATTCTGCATCCTCTGATGGAACAGTTGGTTATACTGATCTGGAAACTGGAACTTCATCAACTTTGCTGAATCTCAACCCTAATGGATGGCAGGTCCAACACCATTGCGGCATGGCCTTTTTTTTTCTCTTTGAGTTTTACTCTATTGCACCATTCTGCTGATATGTAACATCATCGGTTTATAGGGCCCAACTACTTGGAAAATGCTCTACGGTTTGGATATAAACTCGGAGAAAGGTTTGGTGCTAGCTGCTGATAATTTCGGGTTGCTTCACATGTAAGTGAGATCTCATCCCCATGAACTATATGTTGTAGTGCTAGCTGCTTAGTCTCTCTCTCTCGTGTTTTTTTTTTGGTGGAAAAGGATTGACCATCGGTCCAATAACGTAACTGGTGAGCCCATTTTGATACACAAGAAAGGTAGCAAAGTTGTAGGCCTTGACTGCAACCCGGTTCACCCTGAGCTTCTTCTTAGTTGTGGAAATGATCACTTTGTAAGTCTTATCTGTAAGTATCTATCTGAGTTCTGTCTGAACTTGTACATTAATAGATTTGTTTTTGTTATGGTTTCAGGCAAGAATCTGGGACATGCGTAAACTACAACCTGGAGAATCCCTTAATGATCTTGCGCACAAACGAGTAGTTAACTCTGCTTATTTCTCGCCATCATCAGGCACAAAGATTCTCACAACCTCTCAGGACAACCGTATTCGAGTATGGGACTCTATCTTTGGCAAATTGGATATGCCAAGCCGAGAGATTGTTCATAGCCATGATTTCAATAGACATTTGACACCATTCAAAGCTGAATGGGACCCTAAGGTTTGATACTTTTACTTCTCTGATCTCTCTCTTCCTTTTTTATCAGTTCCCTTTTATAGCACTTGCCATTTTATTCATCTTCAGGATGCCTCGGAGTCATTAATCGTAGTTGGTCGTTACATCAGTGAAAACTACAACGGAGCAGCTCTTCACCCAATAGACTTCATTGATTCAAGCAATGGACAGTTGGTTGCAGAGGTCATGGATCCGAACATAACGACTATTACTCCAGTCAACAAGTTGCATCCGCGCGAAGATGTTTTAGCCTCTGGAAGTTCAAGGTTACTCTTATGACCATTAATGAAAACTGTTTTGTTGAGTGGTGGTTTTTGAAAATCTGGTTTTGCAGGTCGCTGTTCATATGGCGACCACAGGAGAAGACAGAGGTTGTTGAGGAGAAGAAGGATAAGAAGATTGTTATATGTTATGGTGATAGCAATAAGAAAGGAAAAAAGCAAAAGCGTGGAAGCGATGATGAAGATGATGATGATGATGATATGTTTAGCTCTAAAGGGAAAAACATTAAGTCTCAAGTGAAAACAACCAAATCTACTCGCAAGACAAAGACTTAAGATGAAGAAACAAGGTGTTCTATATGTATTAACTCACTTTTACTCTTTTAACTTTTTGTAGGTTTTCTTGATACTTACTCTGTTTTAGACTAGTGGTAGTATGCCCTGTTTTGCCTTTGGCCGGCGATTTTGCTTTGCTTTTTTTCGTAAGGGCATGATCGGCTTTTTGTGTGGTCTTCTCTTGAACTTGTGTTGGGTGTATCTAAAGTATGAATTGCAGTAAGAATGAGGAATAGATAGATCTCGAATCTTCTCTTGTGCTTTTGTTCTGCCCTGTTTTCTTTTTCTTGTTGAAGTGATGAGTGTCAGGATGAAAATTCTAGTCTTACATCATCTTGACAACCAACGCTTATCTGTATTGTTTATGTAGTAGCCAAGATAAACTTATATGTAGCAACATCTATATAATAAACAAACTGACTACAGCCAATCATCTTGTTGTTTGAAGTATGGTCTTCCACCACTTCCATCTTATTTTATGTGTGAATAACTCTCATACTTCAACAAACTCTAGTCTGTTATAGTTTTGGTCTCACACCAGAATCTACAAACCACTTTGTCTTACAATACATGGAATGAGTTTTTCTTCTCTCATCACATCAATCCAATACAAAATGGAATCTAGGGTTCTATATTTCCTCTTAAACCCAAACCTATCTACTTTCTCTCTCCTTCGAAGAAGCTTAACAGGACATCTAAACAGCACATCCATAAAAATCCAATTGGCCAAATCCTCAATCTTTGTCCTGACTAGCTTCTCCTTTCACCAGAATCTCATCCCACACATGCTTTCTCCCACCTATCTCTCTCTCAAACCAGAAGCCCTCATCAAAACATCTTCGCTTCCTTGACTTGCACCCCAAGTTTCCTCCGGATTGTCGGCCAATCTCTTTCCAAGTGAACTCTACACCATTTATGGCGTTAAAGGCTTCACCTTTCTCTTGCCCACTCCCACTAGACGCAGCGAAT
Organism: Moricandia arvensis; assembly: GCA_905132765.1. Taxonomy (NCBI): domain Eukaryota; kingdom Viridiplantae; phylum Streptophyta; class Magnoliopsida; order Brassicales; family Brassicaceae; genus Moricandia; species Moricandia arvensis. Next base: position 6,845 of record CAJHQP010001065.1, read on the forward strand.
ACATGCTGTTCCGCGACTAGATTTGAATCAGACCCATCAATGTAACACTCCTCCCAACATTCTCTTGTCCCTCCAAACACAAAAGGAAGATTCAAATACTTACACATAGCTCCATACACACACCAAGACTTCCCATGAAATTGTACATAGTTCTTGTAGAGCTTCACATTAGCAAACCGAGTCTTTGAACCGACAAAACAAGGGCATCATCACTGGAGATCTTCTCCTTGAGCAAATCCTCCAAACGTAACAGAAGTTCCTCACAGAGCTCTTTCTCGGACACTCCTCGCTGTAGAAACCTTCCCAGCGAGACAGAGTCTCTCCGACCAGAGACATGTAGTGCTTTCATCCCCGTTTGAAGCCACAAATGCTTTAACCTCTTAGCGTTTGGAAGAATCGCTTCCAAAGCGTTTGTCTGCATCGTCTTGTTCTGTACGCAGCACTCGTCGCTGTCTAATGGATGCTCTCACGATGTCCTGTAATGGAGACAGTTTCTGCTTGGTCTCATATGAGTTAAGCAGATTTCGCAGGAAACTAATGCCTTTGTTGGTTTCTTTGTTGCAAAACTAAGTTCTTTAAGTACATCCGAAATCCAAGATAACTCAGCTGCAGTGTCGGAAAAGTGACCTATACTTGGCTTCTTGATCTTGATACAGAGTCCTGTCGTTGAGCAGACCATGATATCTAGCTGACCTTCTTGTCTTATTACACCATGTCCAATCACTGTCACAGAAGGTCTTGAGAGAGGAATCAGAGTCAGCATGCATGAAAGTGTAAACTCATGGTAACAGTTCCTTTAACGTATCTCAATACCCATTTCAGCATGTGGAAGTCAGCCATTGTAGACTTATGCATTCTTTGACAGACCAAGTTAACAACCATTCTCATTCTAGACGGAATAAATTATAAATTGAATCACTTCGTACATTATTATTAACACAAATCAAAATGATGATTTGTGACAAAAAATAATCTTAGCATTATATGTAAATATATTTTTAGAAGACGAAACTCATCGTTTGGTGACGATCCAATGGTATTTGAGTCCTTTTGGTTTACCATTTTTCTCCAAGTAAATTCCATCAACTCTAGCAATCCATGAACGTTTTTCACCAATTCGCATCTGACTGGCTCCTCTGTATGCACGCCATATAATTTGAAAACTTTTCACTTTAAGCCCATGCTGTAAGGTGCAACGCCATACAATTCTGTGTGTAACTCCTCGCTCTCTAACTAAAATATCATATTTCTCATTGACTTTTAGCTCGCGGAGAGGCGCATTTTCATTTCTGTTAGATGAGCAATTAACTTTGAGAATACTACCTGGATTGAGTTGATTTTGAACTTCTAAAGTGTTCTCATTACAATGAATACATCTTTCATTCAAAGCAAAACACATAACAATAAATGGCATAAATCTGAGGTAATTCATCTTCTTTTATCTAAAATATCTGTTGAAGAAAGATGATTTTATAGACAGTAGAGTAGAATAGATTTACAGTTTTTTGGTAAAAGTATTTTAGTATTTTGTTAAATATTTTAATAGCAATGGCTAAAATTAAACACATATATGAACCAATCAAATATGTGGTCAAAAAATCGTTTGAACTCGAGAAATAAGGTGAATCAAATAAGATTAGACCAAATGAATTAAATATGAAAATTAATCTCGACCACATAAATCTAAAAAAAAAATTAGAAAAAATACACACTGTATTAAATCAAGTTAGATTTTAAGGCAAACGTTTTTGATCATTAATAATTGAAAATAAAATTTGACTTCACACTGCCACCGCCACAATATTTTTAGCACTTGAATTATTTTTACATTTTAATATGTGAACATTTATTATTTATATTAATATTTTTTTACTAAAGTATTAGTATCAATAAAAAAAATTAACAATTTCAGAAAAAAATTGCATGCACTAGTTTTTAACTTTGAATTTTATTAGAGATTAAAAAATTGTTATCTCCTTTAAAAATTTAAACACTTATATTAAAAATACATATAATTATTTTTGAATTAAAAGTAGAAAAAAATATTTAATTAAAATATATTAAACATCATTTAAAATAGTAGAGAACGGGTTGAATTAATTATAGTCACTCGTAACTATATATACATTTTCAAATAAAAAATTTCCACGTCTGCCATATAAAAGTTGGTAGACACTCTCATTAAATGCTTCCATAATCTAATCTATAAAAGTAGATGGACCGTATTGATCAACAATACAAATCACCCACCAGATTACTTAGGAACTGTTGTTATTTTCATTTGATATTTGAATCACCTAGTAGATTGGACGAATTGCCAATTTCTTGTAGAAATTTTGTTAAGAAAGAGCAACTAATCTAATATAGTGTGCATTTGCCATAAAGCCAAGTTTTGATATTTTTGGAAATTTACTATTGCATTGACTAAAAACCTCATATCAATAAGTAAAACTCTAATATATAAAAATATAAAATCTAATATATTAAAATAGAAGTACATATATGAAATAATTCTTGGTTCTACCTAATATTTACAAGGAATGCCACTGATATTTATCTATGCATCCAAATATCTAAACATTAATTATTAACAAGAAAAAAAATCTTGGCTAAGTCCATTAACAACCTTTATTATTGGAATTGAAGACTTCATAAAAAGTGTATACATGTTTTCCAAATTTTTATAAGAAAACAGAATTATACATATATATATATATAGCATTAAATTAGTTTTAAAATTTACTAAAAGTGATTTTTTCTCATATTCATATAAGCTACCTAACTCTATTTGAACTATAAAAAAATAATGGTAATAATTTTTTATTATAATATGAACTATTCATTTACAAAACAAAAATCATGTAACTTTCCATAAAAAATTTTAATGACTAAAATACATATTAATATTTATTATAAATGGTTACATATACAAACAAATACAATGTATTATCCATTTGTACGATATATATCTAATAAGAATAACTTATGTAATTTATAAATTTAAAATTTTAATCACCATATAATACATATACACAGTTAGGCTTAGGACGGATCGAATATTCGGGGTATTTTAGGATATTCAGATTCAAATATGCATTCGTTGGATCTGTAAAAATTGTTATCAGAATCCAGATTCGAGCCTTCCGGATATTCGGGGTTAGGATATTTGGACTAAAATCCAAATACTCGCAGGTATCCGAACCTGTTTTTTTCAATGAAAATAAATCAAAAACTAACTATTAACCATCTATTTAGTCTATAAAAATTATTATTTTAAAAAACTGAAAAATCATTAAAATTTAATAAAATTAAAATTTTAGTTATTTTATATAAAAGTATATACAATATACATAGATAACTACAATAACATTTTAAATATTTATATATGGATCTGTACTCAGATCCGGATATCCAGACATAAAATTTTACTATTCGGATCAGCCGTATCCGTAAAATCACTATCCGGATCTCCGGATATCCATTTTTCAAAGCGGATGGAATCCCGGATTGGATAACGGATATCGAATATTAAGTTACAATCATATATACAAATATATCAAATAAATTGCTTAAAATATTTGACATTCATAAAAATAACATCCGTGCGGGTGCACAGATCAAAGGCTAGTACGATATTAATATATATGTACACTTTTGAAAAAAAAATTGTGATGAATCTATTATCGAAATAGCAATTTCAAAATTGGTCTACAAGTGTCAATTACACCAATCTACCATATACAAAAACTTATAAATGTAAATCCACTGAAGACATAATAATCTACTAGACATAAAATACAAATTATACCATATATAAATCCATATACCCGTAAAATATACACTATATAGTTGATCCTATGTTCTAAAAGGGCCTAAAATTTATTTATCGGTTTACCATTACTAAAATTTATTTTGCACGCGTAACCGAGTAATCGGCCGTGTATACGGTGGGCGGAGCATAGCTGTGGCAAATATGACCTGATCGGATGTTTAACGCGGCAGAGGGAGTTGCTCCCACATGGTCCGTATAGCTACAAACACACAAGCATGTAGATCCAAAGCGTTTTATTCAGTTGTTCAACCGAACACATCTCAAACGCTTTTGTCTTAGGTCATTTTGACTTAATTTGAGGATAATCTTTAAGCTACACACACTAATCAAAATAATCTGCCAGGGAATCAAAAGAAAATTGAAGAGTGGAGATGAACTCAAGGGTACAAGGAGGTCAGTGGTTTTGGCAATCTGCAGGTCAAAAATGGAGGTGATGATAACAAAAGTTTATTTTATCCTTCACTAGAGGAAAAATACAATAAACTAGTTGATAATCCGCGTGAATGAATTGATTTAAAACAGTTTACTAGGATTTGATCCGCGCTTTAAAAATGCGAGATAATTTTTAATTATAAACTTTAGATATTTGCATTTTCTATTTATTTAAAATAGGTTTGGACATAAAATCTGTAACCGGAGTCCAAACTGAAACCAAAAAATCTTACCCGCACCAGGTCTGAAATGTAAAAGATATACTTTAATGGGTCTTGTAGGATTATACAAAAAATATTTGAATCTAAAGTATTATTAGTCGAATCTGCATGGGTAATAAAACAAATAAAAAAACTGATCTAAATGTCTAAATAAATCACAAATACAAATATTTCAAACATAAATATGTATGTAAAATATTCAATTCTATATTTATTTTAAAAGGATATCTAATATTAAGTATTTAAAATTTGAATAAGTATCTTAAATATTCAATTATATATAAATAAGTATTTATTTCTTATCTTTTTCTTTTAAATTTTGGATTTAACTTCAGATATATCTAAACGATATATGGTTACTTAATGGGTTTAAGATGTGATACAAATTATAAACAAACCCGATGTGTTATATCTGAAATCGATTTGTACTTACAAATTTACCAGAATGAGATCTAGATGTGATATAAATTAGAACCAAAATTCAAAATATCCAACCTTATCCCAATGGGTACATGAACGTTCAAACCTAACTTAAAATGTGTTTTATGTTTTGTTTGATTAGTTTTATATTTGATAAATATTTTTTCATGTTTTTTGGAAACCCGTAAAACAATATTCATAAGAATATTCATAACATGTTCTATCATATCATTAGATATTAATAATAGCTAATTATTAATATATATATATATATATCAAATTTTAATACACTATCTAGAAAAATCATATTATTATGTATTTGGTGAGGGTTTCTAAGATTTTTATTTGCGGATTAAAATACAGTTGTATATATACAAATTAGTAGGTATATATACTTCTTTTTATGTTGATAAATAAAATATAATTGATTAGTTACTTAACTTCAGGTTTAATATAAATTGAATTCATTATTTTTAAAAAGCAATAGATCAGTTATTTAATTACTTAAAATTTTGGTTTATATTTAGTAATAATTAATTTAAATTTAAATAGAAATAATATAAACGCTAGTTAAATATAATGGTCTCATATTGGACTATTTGCAAATAGATAAAAATTTCTTCTGTTTTGTAGTATTGATAATTGATCAATATTCACATGTAGAACGAAATTTGATACAAACCCAGTTTTTATTAGTGAAGTCAGATATATAAACTTGATAGTCATATAAAAAACTTAATGTATGTGTAACAAAACCAAATTACATATATGCTAACTTATTAGTCTTATTATTTTAGTCAACCAAGTAGTCCTTATCAATTATTTAGTATAGATGGATCAAATAAAAAAAGATCATGTATATGATCTACTGATATATATATATATATATATATATATATATATATATATAACTGAAAAATGTATAGTTTTATATATAAATCTCGTAAGTAACTTTCAAAAAAAAACTCTGGTTATGCTAAGATTCCTAATAAAGTGCATATTGTTTAAGGTGTTAAGGGACCAAAGATTTAAATTTAGAATCTAATATTTCAGACAAATTTTATCTCACAATTAAATTCAAAAACATCTGATAAGATATAAACATATATATATATATATATATATATATATATATATATTTCTAGTCGAGTTTGCATAAATCATCTGAATCAAACAAAATTTGAGCAGAAAAAAAAAACTGAAACAAATTGATAAGATATATGAAATAGTCTGAAACAAATTGGTAAATTTTGATAGCGCATGGTTGGATTGGATTTGTAAATCCACATATTTTTGTCATTCGTTGGAATCATTGTCGTCTTTAATCTTAAGTTTGAACATGTGTAATTTAAAGCTTATAATCTTCTTTGGTTTGCTAATGCAATGTGCGGCTTAAGGCTTTGGTTTGATAGACGATATACATGCATTATGATTTCATACTAAATAGTGTGTTACGGATGTTAAAAAAAACTAAATAATGTGCTAGTATTGTTTTCTAAAAAAAAAGAAGAAGATTATGTGTATATTTAATAATGACTAATAGTATATCTCAAAAATATAGGAATGCTAGTTAAATATATTGGAAACACCTAGACTATTTGTAAGTAGATAAAAATTGTTTTTGTTTAATAGTATTGATAACGTTTAATGTATAAAAAATAAAAGTTATTATAACAAATATATATATATATCTGTTATGTAATTATTGATGTAATGTTTGGTACAAAAACAGATGTATAAATTTATTTCGATTTTTTTATTTGTTAAGATGTGTAGTTGATGGAAAATAATTTGTGAACGACTAAAATTAATAGATTTATTATACTATGATATATAGTAGTTTTATTAAAAAAAATCACATTCTTTCAAAATAAAAATCAAAACAAAAATTGTCAACGATTAAAAATAATTTGTTAAACAATAATACTTTCCATCATATACTCAATATTTATTAAGGAAAATAAAATTTTAGAACGATAATCATCATCTGCTTACATTCTTCTATATATTATCATCTACAGCAAGCAAAGCTCCACAAAAGGTTTTATAAAAACATGGAAAGGTGGTTACACATGATTGGTTTGGCTATAAATGATAATATGACAACTAAAGTACAAAAATAACTGCATCAAATCATTTAAATAAATTATCTGTAAGAATAGACAAAATGATTGCATCTAACGACATCTATTTATATATTATGGAATTAGGTTACATGGCTCCTCATGAAATATTCTCTAGGCTTACTAATTGTTTTTTCCAAATCAATATACTGAGTCAAAGACACAAAAATAGTATCACTAAATTAGTGGTACATATGATGAGATTAATAGGATCCAAGCCTCTACAGGTTTGCAATATTATGGAAATGAGTAATATATGGTAATTACAGAGTGATCCGCAATATAAATATGATGAAATTAATAGGATCCAAGCCTTTACAGTTTAAGATTTTATTTTTACAAAATATGGTGTAATATATGGTAATTCGAAATATAAAAAAATAAATTATAAATTAGGACTTCTGAAATAAGTAATGTTTGGTAATTCGAAATATTATGGAAATGAGTAATATATGGAGGACTTTAAATTATAAATAAGATCTATAATTGCATGGTTTGAAATATATGATATGTATTGAATTCGAAATATTATGGAAACTTATACTTAAATCTATAGAAACATTTTGTCCAAAATCGATATAGTTAAAATGGATTTGTCTTTAAAATTATTTTTGAAACTAGCATTGAAACTCATTTCCATAAAAAACAATCTGTCCAAAATCGATATAGTTAATCATATTAAATTGACATAAAACATATCCCCTCTACCAATCATAACCAAAATCGATATAGTTATACCAAATTAGAGTAATCATATATATCTTATATGATATGTTTTGTATACTTATCACAAAAAAATAATTTCATTGTAGAAATAACAATATGATGTTAAGATCCACGTAAACCGCTACTTGTTTAATCGAATTCATATGTGTGAGTTTTATAATTAAATCACCTTGGCAACATATACAATAGTTACCATTATGTTTCACACTGTAGATATAAATCCATACACAACAGTTATCGTTATATTTCACACAATATATATAAACTTGAAATATATGATTTTTTCTCTAAAATTAGCATTGAACCTCATTTCCATAAAACATAGTTAATATTTTATAAATATAAACTGTATTTTAGATAATTCAGTTCTCGATAAAAAAAAACTAAATATACTTTTTAATCTTACTCAACACTATAGTTTTATAATTAAATCAGTAAGAGTATGTTAAATATATTGTTACCTAATATATTTTATCTATTAAAAATAAAATTTTGTGTCAAATTCTTTATAATGGAACCTACATTTGACCATAAAGAGCTTCTGAATAAAGAGTTTCCGAAAATATATCTGCAAATTTTAACCATAGCTTATGTCACTATTAACATTTCCTTATTCTAAATCATATACTATAATCACTATTTAGTATTAATGTACAATGATATTACATGTAATTTATCAAGGCAAATGAATTTCTTTTTTTTAAAGAGTGAGAAGAGCTCTCATGATGATACCTAAGCAATGATATTTTTGTTAATCACACGTGAAGATAAGGTTAATTAATAAAAATATTTCTCAAATAATAAAAAGGGGATTAAACTAAAGTCGTGGAAGAAATTCAAACTCAATTACCACGTTGCTAAAATATCTCTGTAATTAACATGGCCCTTGTATACAATTAAAAAATTTATTCAATAATAATACATATTGTTATATTTACATGTAAAAAGCTTTAAAACCAGGCTCCGAATAATTTCCGATTACTCCCCAATTTTTTTGTTAGCTCGCTAGGCCTGGATCAACCGCCTAATTCACACATAACATAGTTTTGAACAATAATATTTACATTAGTTGCAAAAAGTTTTAGAATGATTCTCTCAAAATTTCCTTGCCAAGCTACATGAAACAAATTTCCGGAAGTCCACAGAAAAATTATTGCTAATTGCCCAAAATGAGAAGCAAAAATATTCTGATAAAGACGTTCTTCAGTAATAGTATAGATAGAGTAATTTGTAAGATTTGTTCATATGGACTTGGCAAAGCAACCTTCTATTGCATGTTGCAACATGATGGTCGTCAATAGCTTGATGGTCATTTTCAAATTGGTTAATGAAACTTGAAAGTAGTATATTGTTTGATAAGCTATAATTACTAATATTACGGCTAAGCACAAACGCTTGATATTCAGCTTGTACTCGGTACTTGGTTTGGTTTGAATAACAAGTACTTGTTACAATCAAGTCGAATAACAAGTAACCGGAATTTATTACTTTTAAGTACAAGTTAAGTATCAAGTTCATTTTTATTTTTAACTACTTGGCTCGTTATGTGGTTTGTTATTTGTTATCATTTTCTTATCCGTTATTTGTTATGTACTACTTGGTTTATTAGATACTTGGTATCCATTTCATTAGTTAATCAAAATTTATGTATTGCATTTTATGAGTGGCTACCATCACTCACTATTTACCTCCTATTTGCTATACATGATCTTTAAAATCGAGTACTTGTTATGACCAAGTTGTGTAACGAGTAGTCTATTTAAATTACTTACAAATACAAAACAAATATCAAATATTAAAATGAAATTAATTATTTGGCGTTGATTGATTTGTTATTCATTTTGTTAATGAACAAATATAAATGTTCCTAAATTATAGTAAAATAACTCGTTTATATTTCTATTTTCATAAGTGAATTAAACATAGGTGATAAATTTATATAAGCATCTTGAAAATTTCTCTTTCTTATATATTCTATTTTCTGAATTGACTAAAATAAAAGAAAAATAATGACATATGATTTATATATAATAAAGTTATTTACCATTAAATCTAATGAAATATCAAATAATTTATCATTAATTATCAAGTAATTTGTAAATAATTTTACAAGTAATAAGTAATCAAACAAGACAAGTAACTTGCAAGTCCGTCAATTTTTTTGCAAGTACTTGAAATTGAAAATACTCATTTTTGGCAAACCAAGGATAAGTCCAAAATGTTACTACTCGTACAAGTCAAAGTCGGATACTAAGTATACCGAAAACACCAAGTACTCGGCTTGTGTTCACCCATAACTGATACAACTACGAAGAGGTTATGAGAAGTAGGTCTGGGACTTATTATCCGGGATCCAGATTTGATCGAGATCCGCTTAGGATCATATCGAGATCCGGTCCGGATCCGATCGAGATCCGCTCCGGAAATAGGATATCCAAAGTGCATGGATCTGAATAGTAAAATCTTAGATCCTTCCAAACCGGATCTGGATCCGGATAAGGATTTCTTAATTTTTAGGTTCGGGTATCCGGATCCGTGTTTTAAAAATATATTAAAATTTTAATTTTATTGATAATGATATATTAATATTTATACATAAAAGTAGTATAATTATATTATACTTTTAATTTTAATAATATTATTTTCATATATATTCATAAAATTTGTAGAAATATTTAATTTATGCATTACTTTTTAAAATGTATTTATTTTATTTTTAATATTTTTACGGATCCGGATACCCGCGTATATCACAGTGTCTAGACAAATATTTGAACCCCAAATATCTGGAAGGCACAAATCCGGACCAAGGTACTAAAATCATGGATCCAACGTATCCGGATCTGGATAATCTGAATTTTCTGGATATCCGGATCCGACCCACCCCTAATGAGAAGTGTTTTTTTGGTTTTAGTAATTGTTGAAAAAACAGAATTAATATTTCATGTTTGATAATTTATAGAAGTAAAATTTTAAAGATGTCTACACCTATTAGCTAACAACGTAATCAAACCAAAAATATGATAGTTTCGTAATTATAACATATTATCTTTTGAAATTTATTTAAGACATTATGATTAATTATCATATACTCTCAAACAATAAAATCGTGAAAAAACTTTAATAAGTAATATACAAATTCACTTTAATAGAATTTTCTATGTAGATTTCATATGAAGTATGCAACATAGTAAACGTTTTCAATCTACATATTTAGACTGTCATGGCCATATACTCTTTGGATTAGTTTTTAGAATTACAAAATTTGTGAGTTATATCCTATAAATAAAAAATTGATTTTATACGAATAAAATTCTATATTTTGAAAGGTTAGTTTTGCGATTGACCAGAATTCACCCAGTATTTATAAATCTACCTTTTATTTATTTTTTAAAAAAGGTAAGTTTTGTATCTAATCAAATTTGAATTTCTACGAATAGATTTCAATGGAAGTTTACTTCAAATATGACGAATTAGTTTTATGTTTGACCCAAATAAAATTGTACACTTCAAATGTAATCTATTTTTTTTTAAATTAGTAGATAACATATGAAGTATACACTTTAATTAATTTTAGCCAATCTTTTAACGTTTTAGTCAACCACAAATGATAATTTTTCCTTTTGTAAACTTTCAGCGCAGTCTGCAATGAAAAGTCAAAATCTCGATTAAATGCAAAACTAATTTCTTCTATGTAGACTTCTTCGTAAGTCTACCAATTTGTTTTTCAAAGGTAAAATGTATTGAAGTCAATGTTGCAAAAATATAAGTTTCGTCAATTACAAAACTAAAATGTGTATTACAAGCAAATCATATAGTATGTCTATATATAAGAATAGACATTCAAAATAGTCTACTATCACGACACATATCTGAATAGTGAGGAAAACCATGTAATTGTTACCTTTTCCCAGTGTAAGCTCATTTTTAACCTTTTTACCGTCAAAATTCCGAATATGAGCAAAAAAGAAGTTGTATTGAAGATTCTTAGTGAAGAATCATGAAAATATGAAACTTGTGTCTATAGAAATAAAAGTTATAAGAGCCTCTTTAGATGGAAAATGGAAAGGAAATGAAGATTTGTTGGTATAAGATAGAAATTAGAATGCTTGAGGTTTAAGCGTCCATGGTTGTTGGGAAAATTGATAGTTATATTATTGTAAATAAGAAACATTTAGGATGTTTATGATTTTTGTCATTTTTCAAAAAAAAAATATTATGACACTATGTAAATGACAATTCTATTAATAACTATTTTTAAGTTTTGTCACCAAAAGACCTTCAAAAATAACCGAAATAGTTTATTATTTTGAATATTTTTTTAATTTTAAATTCACTTCAAAATCCTCGTTTCATTACTCTAAACTCTAAGTCTGTATTAGTTAATCTTAAAAATATTAATATATATTTAAACTTTTATTAAAACTTCTTTGGATCATTTTACTCCTTAGAAGCTATTTTTGTGATAAAAGATTTTTATGGATATGTAAGAGTATTTCTATTTTGTAAATAATAGGAAAATTAAAGGATTATATGAGAAGATTATGGCAAAATATATTATTGATAAAACAAACGTCAAATGGTTCAATTTTACATTTGATTTCAATTCGTAAGTCAATTTTTGCAAGACCTTTGAAATAAAATGAAGGAAAGTTGAATTAAATCATAAAAGAAAATAAAACTTTTGTGTTTTTGATTGTACTTTTCCGATTTTTGATTGGTCAAAACTTTCTAATAAGACTTCAGTAATTGGTTCACGATTAAACCGGGAAAAGAAAACCGGTTACAATCATTAAGCAAACCGGTCAGCGTTGTCTGCTACTCGCGCGTGAAGGCAAAACGTGGTCACACACATAAGCGCGTGATAGTAGATATTGGGCGATTCCAATTCCCAATCAAATCGGGAAGACGAAGAAGTTCCCTCTGATATTGGCATCTCGATTCTCGGCTCCATTCATCTCTCTCCGGCGCTTCTCGTCGGAAACTAGGGATTCACTTTCTTCTCCAAATCGGAAGAGAAACTAGGGATTCAGTTTATTCTCCAAATCGTTGATTCGATTTTCATCTACGTTCGTGCGATAATGAAGCACAAGAGCCAGCAGAAGAGGAAGAAGAAGAGGTCTTCCGACGCACCCTCCGGTGGTGTATCGGCGGCGTCCGACGGGAACAAAAAAGACGTGGAGGAAGAGAGGAGAGACGTCGCAGGAGAATCAGAAAAACAAAAAATCGATTCGTTGATGGAAGCCTTCTGCTATGTTTCGGCGGAGGAAGCGACGGCTGCTTATAGGGAAGCAGGCGGAGATCTGAACAAAGCCGCCGAGATTCTGTCGGATCTGGTGGATGATGATCCGTCTGCGGTTTCGGTCGCGAGCGGGTCTTCGGGTCAGGAAACCGGGTCTACGTCTGAGTATGGGGCTGGGTCAAGCTCGAGCTGTGGTGAAGACTTGGCGAGAGAGAGGTGGTTTAAGGGAAGCAAGCAGAATAGAGTTATTGCTGCTACGGGGATGGTGTCTTCTGTGATTGCAAAGGATTACTTGAAACCTAAACCTCTGAGTAAGAAAGAGTTTCCTGAGAAAGAGCTCTGTGGTAATGGGAAGAAAGCTGGGGATAGAGAGAAAGCTGAACAGTTTCTTAATTCAATGCTTGGTGATGATTGTGAGCTTAGCATGGCTGTTGTTAGAGATGTCCTCTGTGAGTACTTGTCCAGTTAGTTCTCTTTCTAGGATTAGGTTTATATGGAACGGTATAACTTACTGATTCTGCTATGTTCATCTCGGCTTTGATATTGAAGTAGCTGTGAAATTCTTAAGAAGAGAAACTTGATTATACGGCAAAAATTGACATGAAAGTCTGTCTCTTTTTTTTTTTGCAGGTCAATGTGGTTACGATGTCGACATGGTAAGTGGATTGTCTTCAAACTTACATGGGGCAGTATTGGTATATTGACAGGAAAGGACCCTGAAATATGCTGATATTGGCCCGACGGTTTAGTTTAAAGCTTGATATTCTTTTCTTCTTAGGCCTTGAATGTCTTGCTTGACATGTCTTCTTCATCAACTGATGATTCTCTAAGTGGTAGATGTTCCGGCATAGGACTCAGCGATAGTGTAAGTGATTGTGATTCATTCAGATCTGTTTAGTATATATTTCTACACGATAGAATAAAGTGTAATCTTCTGATATATTTAGCAGCCGGCTGAGACATCATTTGATATTGATACTTCCGAAAGTGAACCAAGTTTCTGGGGAAGCTATAGTCAAAGGTTATTGCTTCTTAGGCCTTCTTCTGGTTCACTAGTTTTGTAACTATTGGAGTTTGTTCACACATTGCTACAGCATAACTAGTTCCTTGCAACGTTACGGTGGAGGGTTCAGTTCATTAAACATACCATGTTTAAATTTACTTCTGAGGCGGCTAAAATATTCAATATAATTGCTTTTGTTCCACATATTTGGAAGAAGTCTTAACTAAGAATATGGGTTGTTTTTTGCTCATGGTAGGGATTACTCGAAAGCTCTCATGAGTTATGAAGATCCTTTTGAAACTAGCCAAGGAAGTTCAGAGCCTTGTCTTCCACAAAAGGTGTTGGAGTCTCTATTCAACATTCCCCGAAGTCCTAAACACGAACCAAAGGCGATGAATTGGAGAAATGTCGCAAAGAAAATGCAGTCGCTTGGCATTGATGGTTCTTCATCTAGTGGAGAAGGGTCTCAGCCTGATACTTTAGGTATATGGTTTCTTGATTGTATCTACGTATTTGGCTGCAAATCGCAGGCTAATTTTGCTACGAGTTTGCAGGCTCCGAGCTTCTGATGTATGTTGTTTGACCCGATGAAACACTTGGCAATTTTTGCTATGGTGTCATTGGCAAAAACATCTGAGGTCTTGACTGCTTGTTTGTGTCGCTCGCAACTCTTGATATAATCTTTCTTATTCACAAATTGTGTTACCAATGAACCCATACATGTATTGCAGTGAAGGATGATGGATATCATGAACTGAGAAAAGGTGCAAATGACCAGTGGAATGTGACAAAGTCCTACTATCAAAAAGTTAGTTTACTTGTTTCCATATCTCTAGCACTGGTGGGCTCCCTAACAAAATACCAACTAATGCATTTGTAACTTGGTCAAAGGCTGCAGAAGCATATTCGAAAGGAGGGAGGGCTCATGCGGCTTACCTTTCTGAGAAGGTGCACCTCATGGTTTATTATGTTTCATTGCTATTAGGGAAACTTTTTTGGAAGTGAGATATAAACTTGTGTCCTCATTCTTATAGGGGAGAGCAGCTTCTAAATTAGCTCAACGGGCAGATGAGAGGGCAAGCCAAGATATATTCGTTGCGAGGTTAGCTGTTTAAAAGCATTATAGGAGTTATGCTGATACGTTTTCACCTTTCATTTTGTTGTGGACTAAGCCACAGTTACATCTATATCAATGCAGAAACAAGGGCATAGAGAATGTGATAACCATTGATCTGCATGGTCAGCACGTTAAACAAGCAATGAAGCTATTGAAGATGCATCTCTTACTCGGATCATATGTCCCTTGTAAGTATACTCACAAAAGAAACTACAAGTCTTTTCGTCTTTAAAAGATTGTCTTGTGTTCATAAAACCTGAGATGTTCCATTCCCTTCTAACAACTGTGAAATGAACCAGCCATTCAGACACTACGAGTGATCACAGGATGTGGGTCTCATGGGTTTGGGAAGTCGAAAGTGAAACAATCGGTAAGATTCTTCAACACCTTTTCTCATATAAACCCAACAGGATTCAGTCTCTAGAACCAATATACGTAAATGATATTAACCCCGATTGATTGTGTTTACGGTAAAATGATTATTGATGATCAGGTGACAATGCTGCTAGAAAGAGAAGGAGTTAGGTATTGTGAAGAGAACAAAGGGACGTTACTGATCAAGCTTGAGGGATGTAGTAGAGAGTTCAGTTTCTTAGACACAGAGAGTGACTCTGAGTAAGTTAAAACTAAAATTAAACTCATGTTTTAGCTTTAGATCTTAAAACTATGTCTCTCTCTGTCTATATCCCATGCTAGCTCTGTGTGTTAAGTAATTGTTGAGCAAATACTCGCTTCCTTAATGTGTCCACTTTTTCTACTTTCACGTTATTTAAGAGTTATGATACACTCGGCTGACCCAGACAGTATGTTTAGTTTTCGTAAACCTCTATTTGGATATGAAGAAGACTTTATTACGGGCTATAGAGGTAATTGTCTAGAGTAACAGTAATATGTTTAAACAGAAGAAGTAAAAACCAGTTTGGTAGGATCCTTAATATGTGGCTAAGATAGTCGTTCAATCAAAAAAAAGTCAGTCAAGCACGGTCAATCACGGCCGACAATCACAACTTTATTCATAGGAGTTCCACTCTGATTACCCTCAGCTTCGATCTTTTACACCACATCCATTCCCGTCACTACCATCCCGCTGTTTCTGTACTTACCAGCTTGTTGTTACTGTTGTGATGAAAAACTGTGAACCGTTGGTGTGTTGGCCGGCGTTTGCCATTGACAGAAACGCTGTTAAAAAAAAAAAGGAAAAGTCTTGATCAGGTTAATCAAACCTCACTTAAACAAAGAGCTTGTTAACATAAAATACAGAGGAAGCACTCACCTGGACCAGTATGCTTGAGTTTAAAATTCTCATCATAAATAGATTCACCTCCCATTCCATTGCCATGGGTGAACCTGCCTCCCCGGAGCATAAAGCTTGGTATGATCCTATGGAAGGAGCTCCCCTTGTAATGTAGAGCCTTCCCTTTTCTTACGTAATCCTTTCCTACCCTGTGGATAAATGACAATACGGTTTGTGTATTCAGAAGGAGATCGTGAAGGAGATCAAGCCTTTAGGGTTTGATTTCTTCTCTTTGGATGCATCTACAGTCTGAAAATATGGCAGATTCCAACCGGTGTTCATCATCACCATTCGGTTCTCTTCATTTATTTTAGTAACTTTGCTGGTCTTCACTATGATGAGTACGCCGGTTACTCTTTACGGCACTTGTCGTTTCAATTCAGATCTCTTCCGATCTCGAATCAGATTTGTTCATATGTGTGTTGCAGTAAGTTTCTGGGTCACATGTATCCACTCTGCATCGTTTATCTCACAATTGGTTCATATAGAAGTTTTGGAGAATTCTATTCAAAAACTTGTGAGGCTCTATTTGAATCGAGCTTTCATCTTCCTATTAATGGAGGATAACCCGTAGGAGAAGTTATATGATCAACTGAAGGTAACTTGTTCTTTTTGGTCACTGGAATTTGATGTCGAGAGTTTAATGGCCAAGAGAAGAAGTTCACTTGCAATACAGAAGGAAGAACATGTTAAGATGCTCATAGTTGGATACAATATATGTGATATAAGATTATGAGCAAGTCAGAATCATTGATGAAACTAGGGGTGGGCGTTCGGATACCCGTTCGGGTTCGGGTCGGGTATTTCGGTATAGAGTTATAGAATCCGTTTGGGTATTTTTGTAGTTCGGGTCGGGTTCGGGTATTTTGAGTTCGGATTCGGTTATTTCGGGTCGGGTTCGGATATTTAGACTTTTAAAAAAAAATTATTTTTAAAGTTTCTTGTATTTAAAAATATAATTTTTACTGAACTAAGTTTTTATTTTTAATAGATTGAATGATTAAATAGATTTGGAGATCCATGTCAAAAATAAAAAGACATTGATTTGGTTATTGTTTTTAAAATTTGAATGTAACTTTTGTTAATACATGAAACAAAAAGTTTGACATACATTTTAATTGAGTATCAAATCATTTTGTCCATAATTATATGTTTATTGTATGATTTTAAAGTTTGTGTAACATAAATATAAATATTTTAAATAAAATGAGAGATGTAGACTAGAAATATAAGGTTAAGTATAGTTATGTTCGGTTATTTTCGGGTATCCATTCGGGTTTGGGTATTACCCGTTCGGGTTCGGATATCCAATCTCTCCTAAATCAATACCCGTTCGGGTATTTTGCTATTTCGGTTTGGATTTCGGTTCGGGTTTTTCGGATCGGGTTCGGGTTCGGGTTCGGGAATGGAGATTCAGTTCTTTTGTTGTATGGCGATGTTCATATAATCATTGAAAATTAGTAACTTCAATTTCTATTCTTTTCTAAAGAATCAATATATTGGATTATTTATCAAAAGATATTCTTAGATCTAAATTACAAGTGTTTGGCCAATTTTATACAACAAAGAGAAATAGTGTTTTTTCGATATAATAGTTTGGAGTTCCATTCTACGGATGATAGCCAAACATGTCTTTGTAAGAGATCGAGAGCAAGCATGCATAAGGAAAAGGACATGATTGATATTCTATCTGAAGCTCGAAGAACAATCAAAGACTCTTCTGAAAAAGCATCTTTAAGCCTGCTTTCCTTTGTGTTGTAGTTCTACCGTACTAGTTATGTAACTATGTATTTTTTGTTTGTAATTTTCTGTAATGTCATTTAATATGAATTAATAAAGTGAGTTGATAAAAAAAAAATATATCCAACGGTTAATTTGTGTAATAGTCAATTTTGAAAATAAAATGAAGAATATGGTATTGATGTTGATATTATTAGATCTCCTAACATTTTTTTTTCCAGTTTTGTCCTTTTCTTATGTCGGTTGACGGTAAGAACATTTGTCACTAATGAAAAACAAAAATTAAAATTCTGGTTAGAGTAGTAATGTTTAGAGCATCCACAATGGTGTTACTCATTGTGGATCATTAACTATTCATTTTTTTAGATTATTAAAATATATATATATATATATATATATATATCAACTAATCGCAGATCGCCACGTGTCGCGAGGACCCGCAAACAGTGCAAGGACTCTCTAAGGATCAGTCCTTATTTAAGGATTTTAAGGATCGAATCCTTAACTTTTGGTGAATTCCACTGATTATTTAATTATTTTTTCTAAGAATTCCTCTTAAAGACCCCATGTTGTGGATGCTCTTATGGCATCCATGATAATGATGATTATGGTGGTACTATATAAATAGAATAGAAAATGTTAAATGGTATAGTTTATATTAATCTATAATTGCAGGGATTGAGGTAATGTTTACCACAACTTCAATTCAAACTTTCTATAAACTAAATTCAAAACACTAATCCTTAAATCTTAAAAAGAAATATAAACTATAACCCAAATATCAAAATACATACATAATACACAATATGAAACATTATCAAAATAGAATAGTAACAAACGAAATAGCATAGTATATATTGTTTAAATTTTGAAATGTCTATGATTACAAGGAAGTAAGTAATGGTTACCCTAACGTCATCCCAAACTTTTCATAAACTAAACCCAAACACTAATCATTAAACCCTAAAAAGAAATATAAATCATAACCTAAATATCAAAATATGCACATAGTACATAGTATGAAAATTATTAAAATAGAATGGTAACAAACGAATAACATAGTACATATTGTTCAAATAGCCTAGTACAACCTGGAATTTATAATACAAACGAAGGTGCCTTTGACCGCAACACCGTCATGGTCTGTAGATTTCAGTATATAACTGTGAAAACAATATATGTAACAAAAATTATGGATTTGGAGGTGGTTGTGGTGACTATGGTGATGGTGGTTTGAATGTGAATATGAATGAGGTGATAATGATTATGAAAAAGGATATTGATTATAGAAAAATAGTTGGTGCCTAAGAGACAACAAATATAAAACACAGTTTGGAATTAGTAATGATTGTATTGTAATGGTGAGGAGAACAAGATGGTAGGGATAAAAGAAGAGTGGTGGTAGTTGATAATCGAAGAAGAAGAAAGTGTTTTGATATTTTATTAACATGATATTAGAGGTAATATAGTATATATTTCAAAAATAATGGAAGTATTTTGTTTGGTTAGATCCTCCTTACTATTAAATGAGAAGTACATTTGACACGTGGCGCTCACAGAGCCCTTCTCAGCCGAAATAACGCGATTCTATTGGTTGATTTTTT
The DNA here is from genome assembly GCA_905132765.1 of Moricandia arvensis. Classification (NCBI taxonomy): domain Eukaryota; kingdom Viridiplantae; phylum Streptophyta; class Magnoliopsida; order Brassicales; family Brassicaceae; genus Moricandia; species Moricandia arvensis. Next base: position 26,599 of record CAJHQP010001065.1, read on the forward strand.
GGAAATTCTTTTTTGATTTATTTTTCTCATCGACATAACAAAAAAGGCAAGCCCTATAAATTACTAACCTTATTTTGTTTAATGCATTGAATACTTACTAAAAAAATAAGACATATTGAAGGAGTAGGAAAGTAATTAATATTACTTGCGCAAAAATATTTATATGTTTAATGCATTGAATACTTACTAAAAAAATAAGACCAATTGAAGGAGTAGGAAAGTAATTAATATTACTTGCGCAAGAATATTTATATGTTTAATGCATTGAATACTTACTAAAAAAATAATACCGATTGAAGGAGTAGGAAAGTAATTAATTACTTGCGCAAGAATATTATATGTTTAATGCACTGAATACTTACTAAATAAATAAGACAGATTGAAGGAGTAGGAAAATAACTAATATTACTTGCGCAAAAATATTAATTAATACATGTATTTACTACTATCATTTACTAAAAATACGGTAAATCATATTGATTACTTGCGTAAGAATATTAATTAATACATAATTTACTACTATCCCTTACTAAAAATACGGTAAATCATATTGATTACTTGCGCAAGTTAAAATCGTATCATATGCATTTAATTTTCTTCTAAAAAAATTAACTATCTTTACTTAAACGGTTCCATAATTTATTTTATGAATATTTGCTTGGCGTCGTTACAAACCTATATTATTCACTTCATATATATAGAGGTCAATGTTGAAGGATTAAATCATAACAAAGGTGAGTCTTTTTTTTTCTTTGGGTGGCTTGTTTAGTTCTGTTTACTTGTTTCTGAAGTTTTAGACATGTGTGTTACAGGGGAATGACAGAGGAGAATGGCTTAAGAACTTGAAGTATGGAGTGTTTGGATTAGGAAACAGACAATATGAACATTTTAATAAGATTTTTAAAATAGAATTATTATTTTTTGTTTCACGCTTACTTCAGTTTTCTTGGCTAATATTCGAATTGTTTTGTAAATATGTGTTGCAGGTTGCCAAAGTTGTAGATGACATCCTTGTATAACAAGGTTTGTTTGTTTCTTTATTTCATTATTCATCTTGATGTGTTTGTATTATAGTTTTCTGACTTGATAAGTTGTTTGTACAGGTGCGCAGCGTCTTGTACGTTAAGTAAATTTTATATTATTTACGTTAAGTAAATTTTATATTATTTACATTAAGTAAATTTTATATTATTTACGTTAAGTAAATTTTATATATATTTGAAATTTATAATAATTTTGATCATTGTTTTGATCCAAATCCAAAGAGAACTCAAGATTGATTTATAAAGAAAGAATAACATGCACTCATAATTATAAAGAAAATAGAAAACAAAAAGAGAAAGTACAATATATGAATTGTGAGATATATAGTATCTATGTCAAATTTGTAAATAATAAGTTTGAATTTTTTTATCATATTAAAGATTAGATCAACTAAAATATTTAGAATTCTATCCTAATTTTTATTTTTACTTATTTAACTAAATTGAAATAATATTATTAATTCGAATTGATGATTCTTTGTTTAAATTGAAATAATATTATTAATTCTATCAAACTGTATTTCGAATATTTATATGTTTAATGCATTGAATACTTACTAAAAAGTAATACCGATTGAAGGAGTAGGAAAGTAATTAATATTACTTGCGCAAGAATAGTTATATGTTCAATGCATTGAATACTTATTAAATAAATAAGACAGATTGAAGGAGTAGGAAGTAATTAATATTACTTGTGCAAGAATATTAATTAATACACGTATTTACTACTATCCCTTACTAAAAATACGGTAAATCATATTGATTACTTGCGCAAAAATATTAATTAATACGGTAAATCATATTGATTACTTGCGGAAATTAGAATCATATCATATGCATTTAATTTTCTTCCAAAAAATAACTATCTTTACTTAAACGGTTCCATAATTTATTTTATGAATATTTCCTTGGCGTCGTTACAAACCTATATGATTCACTTCATATATATAGAGGTCAATGTCGAAGGAATAAATCATATCATGATTTTTAGGGTTTCTCGCCGTAGTTAGTCTTTTTGTTGTAAGTATGTCCGCATTTAACTTGCTTAGATTTAATAATTGTGATTCTTTTTTGTTGTAAGTATGTCCGCACAGGGTGGCGATGGAGGAGATTATTGGGACGACGGTAACTCTTTCAGCCGTATTGAAAAGATATACATTGGACTAACCGAAAATGATATAGGGTTTGTCAAGTTTATGTATGCCCAAAACGGTCGTGTAGTCTTCGGTGATGACCATGGGAGCAAGACCCTATCTGATGTCCAAGAGGTCAGTGATTCACTTCTTAATAATTTACAGCTATAGATAAGATATAATTAACTAATTATTATCCTTCTCTTTTTTTTCAGTTCACGCTAAGTGATCCTGCAGAATATCTCATATCATTGGAGGGTGACTACGATGATAAATCCGGAGTTATAACCATGCTTAGGTTCACTACCAACAAAAACTACTATAATGTTTTTGGATTTGGTACAATACCAAGCTTCATACTCCACAAAGATGGACATAAGATCGTTGGGTTTCATGGAAAATCCAGCAACATGCTTCATCAAATTGGAGTCCATGTTCTTCGCATTCCATGACAAGAGTGCTCATTGATTTGTCATAAACATTTGGTTTTGAAAACAATAATTAGTCTAAAATTAAAATAAGAGGAAACTTCCAATCACAAATGTATTCATTGTTTCGATCTATCTAAAAACATTTTATTGGTAAAATTTTATGAAAAATATGTCAATGATTTAGTATTAATACTTTAATATGATTAATTTATATAACTAATACTTCTGTAAAAGGTTTGAATTATTCATAAAGAGACAAACAACTTCAAAATTTCTAATAAGTTTTAAAATGAGAACACCTTTTCATACTCTTCCTATTTAATTTATTTGTTTTAATAATGATATCCCTCTATATATTAAAGAAGAATCCCTCCTAGGATTTTGTCTTCACTTTTTGAAGTTATTTACATTGTATGCCACTGCTTTTTCAGATTTTTTTTTAATATTTTTGCCAACTATATTTTCGATCAATCACAATTCAAAGCAATTCTGATTGTATGATTATTAATTTTCCATTTAACCATATGAATTTAAAGAAATTGTAAGGAAAAAAACATAGTTAATACGATTATCTAAAATATGGTAACTGAATTTGCTTAATTTAAGGAATAGTAACTATATGATATTTTAGAAATTATCGTGAGATACGATTGTAAGGAGTATGCCGCAAGTTTACGAAAACCCTATGTCTCAACGTGTTTCCTTATTCTTATTATAATAAACTCCATTTCTTCCTAAACAAACCACTACCATAAAATAATTTATGGCTTCTAATACACAAATCACAAAATCTGTGGCTTCTATTATAAATTAGTACGATGATTAAGGATTTGAAACCTTTGAAACAACACACTTCGTTATCCGGCGAACCCATGGAAATCAGCTGATGAAAATGAGTACTATATGAATATTTTTCACAAAATAAAATTTAGCTTAAATAAAAAATTAATACAGTAGAATTATATAAACAAATTTTAATTTTAAATTATATCATGATTGATTTATAACTTTTAAAAAATGTACAATAATATTTTTAAACATAAAAAATCAATAAAACTATATATGTATTACATAATAAAATATTTAAACATATATTCTTATAACTAAAATTTATTTATCATTTTAAAATGACATTTTTAAAACAGAAAAATCTTGCACTTTTAAACATGTTTTTCTGTTTAAACTTATGTTCCAGTATCTTACACGTTTTTGTCACTAAAGAAAATGATTTACATATGTTTTCAGGTGAAGAGAAGGTTTACCTTAGCTCTGACAGTATTCTTCCATCCGATGTTGACGTAGAAGAAAATGTAGTATATCCTGCAGAGTTTTTGAATAGTGTTAAAGTGGCTGGACTGCCTAGACATAATTTGAAGCTCAAGGTTGTTGCTCCTATTATGTGTCTCCGTAACGTGGATCTTGCAGATGGTTTATGCAATGGTACTAGGCTAATTGTTACTCAATTACTACCCCATGTGCTATAAGCTAGAATTAAAACCGAAAACAATATTACTAGAGACAAGGTCTGGATTCCTAGAATGTTTGTCACACCACCTGACACAAAGTTTTCTTTCAGAATGCGTCGAAGACAGTTTCCCATTACATTGGCTTTCGCAATGACCATCAACAAAAGTCAAGGTCAAACACTAGAAAGCGTTGGTTTGTTTCTGCCTAGGCCAGAGTTCTCTCATTGTCAGCTCTACGTCGCACTTTCAAGAGTTAAATCGAGATCGGGATTAAAAATCCTAATAACTGGTAAAGAAAGGAAGCCGGAGACGAAAACTTTGAACGTTGTCTACAAACAAGTTTTTCAGAATATTTCGTAGCCAAGGGTACTTAATTGTACCTTTACTTTTTTTTTAATAAATTAAGGAAAATATAGAAACTGTTACAATTATTTATCTTTTCGATTTCTCAGATAGGTAGTGATGAGTAATAAAATTACATCTTAAACACACATATTAGGATTTTTAATGATGTTACAATTATACATACACACAATATTTTGCACTCTGATACTGAAGATACTTTGTTCCTTCACGTCCATGTAAAATATAGAGTACCAACATTTGCATGTGTCGTTGCTTTACCCCAAACACAGTGATTTATGATATAAAATTCGTGTCTGCCAAAACCCAACCACTATTAAGCCCATAACTGAATCTGCTCATGTTCGCACATGGTGCGGGCCGGCCACCTAGTATTTAATTATGTATCATTTTATATCTATCCAGTTCAATTTCTCTATATCTAATGAAATCCGCCACGTGGCTTCTTGGCCGGTTACAAGTTTTTGGTAGCGTAAAATGGGCCTCGGGCCTCTCTATTAAATGGGCTATTTAATTATTCTTACGACCCATTAATCTATTACTCACCTGGTGGCCAGTCGATAAACAATTGTACTTGGTACTTGATTGATGACAGTTTGATCTCATGATGCCTGTTTTTTTTATTATTCTTCCTGTTTGTATATATATATAATAATATAAACGTCGATTCGATTTTCATTCTCAAAAACAAAGAATTTGTAAAAACGAAAATTTGAGTTGGCAATCCAACTGGACGAGAAGGCACGGTCGGATAACAATGCCTTCTTATTACACACAAAGTCTTTTCTTATGTTTTAGTCAAAGTTCAAAACAAATCAATCAGCATGTCACATTACTCCTGTCCAGCTAAGATTAACCTGTTTTTTAAGTGTTTTTAATAAACAGAAAATGTCAGTATCATATACCTAAGCACGTTTCCATTCAAATTATGAAACTTGTCACTTGTATAATAAAATATTGTCAACCTTTCCTGGCACAATCTTCATGTATATTTTCTGTAGCTAGATCATAAAACAAGAAATCTTTTTAATTCCTTTTCAATTGACTAAAGTCTGATAACATTTGTTTCCTTACTTTACTATTATTAACAAAACTTGATCATTCCTTCAACTCTTTTTTTTCCTTTGGTGCCTAAAAGTAGTGTGGATATGAGAAAAGACCAAACAGAACAGACCAAAACCAAAACACTTTAGCTCTGTCTCTCCCCCGACCACCAATATATCCACTACCTTATTTTTGTTGCCTTGTTATTACAACATATATATCTGAAATCTGTTTTTCTTTTTAAAATTAAAAAAAAATTCACACTTGACAAAATCTGAAACCAAAAAAAGATCTTTATTTCTTCTTCCTTGTTGATCGTGGGAAATTAACACCTGGCGATATGTCTTACTTTTGTCCCTTTAAATTACTTTTCCATTTTATATTAAGTGTTGTTTTGAACTTTAATTTTTTTTCATTATAAATATTATATTTTCAAATATTAATTTTTTTTTTCAGTTTTACCTTTATTTATAGCTCATCATTAATAAAATTAAACAAATTATTTTATTAAAATATGGGTAAAACTAGACCCGGCCTATGGCATGTGTCCAAGGTGCATTTGCACTGGATCTAATATTTTTTGCAATTTTTCAAACTAATTTTTAGGGTTCATTTTTTAGAAAATGAGACTCGTTTCTTTTACAAACTATTTACTCTATTCCTACAAAAATAAAATTTGCTAAGGGTCTAATGTCGGGGAATTTTCAAAAATACCATTTTCCTTATACCATTTTTCATTTTTACCTTCATTAAAGAGACATTTTCAAAAATACCACTTTTTTAAGGCAAAATTTTTTTTATAATTAATTAGAATCCTAAATTTTAAATTCCTAAACTCTACCCCCACCCTACACCATCTCTTAACTCTAAACTTTAAGTTTTAGATTAATTAACCCAAGGGTTATAAGTGTGTTTTTCCCTCTTAAAAAGACAAGAGTAAAAATGATTAAGGTATTTTTAAAAAGTGGTACAAAGAAGTGATATTTTTGAGAATTTCCCTCTAATGTAAGATTGAGTCAAGCTGGGTAAAACAATGTATTTAATTATTTTGTTGTTTCGTGTGAAAAACTTTAAACGACATTTATAAAAAAACGTAGTGAATATTCATTTTCACTTTGAAATACAAGTATAATTAGCCTGGATAATTAAATAATTACAGACAAAAAGAAATTTAGCAAACTATGTTTTTGTCTTCTTGTGTTCAGATGCGAGCGTGTTGAGAGGTTTGACGAGGAAATATTCCGAAATAATTTCGAAAATAAATAAATAAATAAAAAACAATAAATGCAGGAAGGATCTTCCGCCTATTTAAGTAAACGCAGCAAAAGGAATCACCTTTCCACCTTCTCCGATCTACAGAATCCAAGAAAGAGAGAGATGGGTAGTTACAGAATGTGTCTCATCTTCACCAGGAAGTTCAGGGTCACCGAGCCAGATCCTGTTGATGACGTCAGACATGTCTTCCATAAATATGCTGAAGGCGAGGCTCACATGTCGCCTGAGCAGCTCCAGAAACTCATGGCCGATGAAACAGGAGGAGGAGGAGCGAGTCTAGAGGAAGCGGAGAGAATCGTTGACGAGGTGCTTCGCCGGAAACACCGCATTGCGAAGTTCACCAGACGAAACCTCACTCTCGAGGACTTCAACTATCTTCTGTTCTCCACTGAACTCAATCCTCCCATTGGCGACAAGGTTAGAAGCTTTGTTTCTTGAAGTCAACTCTGTTTTTCTTTTTTTTTTCCTGGGAAAATGGGCAGAAAATCTGGATTTTTCGATTTAATTTGTGTTTCTTTAGGAAAATTTTTACAAGATTGAGGAACATCTGATTGTTTGATTCACATTTCTAATTTTAGAAACTTTCTATTCTAGGAGTTGTGTAAATGTGGAGATCTGTTATTCTTCAGTGATTATATATTATATTTTCTGATTAATCTGGTGTATCCCGAACCTAAAATTTATCCCCAAGTAGACGTGCAACCAATGAAATGAAGCCTAAAACATCTCCTCATATTTACTACGTGGCCACGAGATAAAGTGTAGTGGGTGTCTTTCAAACCCGAGTTGCTTAGTTCCCAAAGTTCGCCTACCACTAGACCATCACCTTGTGTTTTCTTCGGTGAAATTTTATATTATGGTTTTAGTTTAATCAACTATTAGATATTTTTTTCTTTCTTTCAGGTCCATCAGAACATGGATGCTCCTCTGTCTCATTACTTTATATTCACAGGCCACAACTCCTACTTAACCGGAAACCAGCTTAGTAGCAACTGCAGTGACCTTCCCATTGCAGATGCATTGAGACGAGGTGTGAGAGTGGTTGAGTTGGATCTATGGCCACGTGGTAACAATGATGTCTGTGTTAATCATGGCAGGTATAATTTCACTTTGGTCAATATTGATGTGTTTCATTGGACCTTATTGATCATGTTGGGAACAAAATGTAGGACCTTGACTAAACCAGTGAAACTTGGGAAATGTTTGGAATCTATTAAAGCTAATGCCTTTGCTACTTCAAAGTATCCTGTCATTATTACTCTTGAAGACCATCTCACTCCTAAACTTCAATTTAAAGTAGCCAAGGTAGAGTTTCATTCTTCTCTTCCTATATAGAGTTCATGTATATGAATACTGAAACTTTTTGCTGCTGTGCAGATGATAACTCAAACGTTTGGAGATATGTTGTATTACCATGATTCTGAAAGTTGCAAAGAGTTTCCTTCACCAGAAGAGTTAAAGGGAAAGATTCTAATATCAACAAAACCTCCAAAGGAGTACTTAGAAGCTAACGATGCCAAGGAGAAAGATAAGGATTCAGATGAGGATGTATGGGGCAAGGAGCCAGAAGAACTTATTTCTACTCGATCTGAACTAGAGAAGGTTTGTACTTTCTCACTACCAACCAAACACCATACTCTTAGCATTCATATGCTTAAGTTTTGACTTTGTATGTTCATTTTTCATTTGTTTCAGGTCTCAACGAATATAAATTATATCAGTCAAGATGATGAAGAGAGGGGTTCTCATGATTTTGATACGTCATGCCCATTACAAGCACCAGAGTACAAACGTCTTATTGCCATCCATGCCGGGAAGCCAAAGGGTGGTTTAAGGATGGCTTTAAAGGTTGATCCAAACAAAATCAGGAGACTTAGCCTGAGTGAGCAATTACTTGAGAAAGCTGTTGCATCATATGGTGCAGATGTTATTAGGTATATAAGTATATACTATATTATTTACTTGTAGCATTTCAAGTTAATATATATTAGGAATCTCACAATATGAGCAGATTCACACAGAAGAACTTTCTGAGGATATACCCCAAAGGCACAAGGTTTAACTCTTCAAACTATAAACCACAGATTGGTTGGATGAGTGGAGCTCAAATGATTGCATTCAACATGCAGGTTAGTCTCAAATCTTCATTTTCTTGTATCTGTCTGTCATATGGGTTTCTTGTAACCGTTATGAAGCTAAGTGAAAACATGTATGCAGGGGTATGGAAGAGCATTGTGGTTGATGCAAGGAATGTTTCGAGCAAATGGAGGTTGTGGTTATGTCAAGAAACCAGATTTTCTAATGAATGTAGGTCCTAAGGGACAAGTTTTTGACCCCAACGAGAACTCCTCTCCAAAGAAAACTCTAAAGGTTGGTTACTTGTATTGTTGGTTCCTTCTCTTAACATATGCTTAACATCTAACAATGGCAGGTGAAAGTCCTTATGGGAGATGGATGGCACCTTGACTTCAAAAAAACTCACTTTGATCTCTACTCTCCTCCAGACTTCTACGTTAGAGTATATGTCTACTTCAATCTTGGTTTCTCCCCTTTGATTCTTGAACCGGAACTAAGAAACTTTTGATCAATACAGGTTGGTATTGCTGGAGCACCTGCTGATGAGACGATGGAGAAAACAGAAGTAAAGTATGATACATGGACACCCATATGGAATGAGGAGTTCACATTCAAGCTAACTGTTCCTGAACTTGCTCTGCTCCGTGTGGAAGTGCATGAGTACGACGCAAATGAAAAAGACGACTTTGGAGGCCAGACTTGTTTACCAGTGTCCGAGTTAAGACAAGGCATACGAGCTGTTCCACTCTTCAACCGAAAGGGAGTGAAGTATAGCTGCACACGGCTTCTTATGCTCTTCGACTTTGTCTGAAAACAATAATTTTTGGCTCATGTATTCGATATGTTGTCTGTTTATTATGTATCTTATATAATCTTTACCTTTAATATTTGCAAAGACTACTTTCCTTCTCTATCTTTTTTGAACGTTAGCTTATTGTTGACCCAACTCAACTCATCCCATCAACCTCTCAAAACCATCCTCATACGATAGAAGCCAAAATAACTCAAACAGGAAAACACATCAAAATACCTAGCACTCACTCCTACTAGATATCCAGCACTCACTCCTACTGGTTTTGACATCTCTTCCAACCCACTTAGCCCTCACTCCTACTAAGTTTTCCAACATCCAAACTATTCAACCACTTCTCTGCAAACTCTCATCCCATAACTACATCCGGTCTAGTAGAAAACCAAGCCTGCAGGCCTCCATTCAGCTTGTTATCCCCCATTTTTTGAACTGAAAGAAATCTGTTTCTCATATTCCTATCAATCAACCTTATCAACTTCGTTGTAGACATAGGGGCTTCACCATGTCTCCTTCTATTCCTCTCCAGCCACAACCCATGGATAGTAGACTGAAAAACATACTTCAGAATAAACATTTTTATAGTGTTTTGTCCTGAAGAAATCAGGGACACTATCTCTGGCCAAAGACTCGTATAATTCGGACACATAACTCCTTCTACCAGATGTCTCCACACCTCCTCAGAGTAGCTACACTCAAAAAACAGATGATCTCTGGATTCAATTGGCTCCTCATTTGAACGTCAGATGCAGACAGTATATGAAATACATTCTGTTAATACTTCAATACCACAGTTGAAGCAAAGAGTTTGGTAGTGTTGAAGTGATGAAAACAAAAGTTACCAAGAAGATCTAGAGAGTAAAGTGATGCGAAAAGACCCTCTTGATATTACACTTGCATAATTTTTCTACAATCTTAAACTTTTGGTTTCTTTAGTTATGGTCAACATTAATTTGCAAATTTAATTTATTTGATTTGGTCTTATGGAATTACCTTACTCTTCGACACTGAATGCTCAACCGACCATAAGTTTAGGTGGTCAATATTTGTATGTCTATATTTAGCATATTACCTTATTCATCACAAAGAACTATAAATACTAGACTTCGGGTCACTGAGTCTTTAGATCCAAAATGAATCATCTCATTATTTTTATGTTTGTTCTTGCTATGTGTTTTGGTTTTAAGGAAAGTTCCGGATGCAACACTTTACAATTTAAAAACCAACTTGGAGCTGGTCATGTACTCGGTGTCACCTGCTGGTCCAACAGAGGCGAAAGCAAAGGTTACAAGCCTGTAATGTTAAATGAAATATACAGCTTTCCGGTTAAGGAGAAAGGGAAAAAGAGAATAGTATGGAAATGTGAATTAAGGGATATAAAGAGTAGGACTCGTATTATGATATGGAGAGCATATAGAGGAGCCTCGACAGCTCGATGTGGTCAGATACGCGAATATATTGCTGAACTTAAAGGCGTTTCCTTAGTGAGAAATAAGAAACCGGCCAAAGAATTCTTTGCTTGGGGTAAATAATGTTTTTTTTTCTTTTTCTAATATGGAGAACATATGAAGAGGCTCGAAAGCTCGATGTGGTGCGAATAAATTGCTGAACTTAAATGCGTTTTCTTAGTGAGAAATAAGAAACCCGCCAAAGAATTCTTTACTTAGACTAAATAATGTTTTTTTTTCTTCTTCTTCTTTTAAGACTACTATTTATGAACTGATTTTTTTTTGGTGTCTTGTACGTTAATTTTTTATTTGGCTTACAATACTCAATATAATAACAAAGTATTGTATCAATCTTCTAAATAATAATAAAGTATGACTTTATTTGATATCTATATTTTATCGATCTTCTAAATTATATCACATTGCCATTGCCTTACCTCACAATGCCCGGGCAGAGCTACAACATGGATAGAAGGGGCAGCTGCCCCAGTACATATTTAAAGATTTAATTTTACTTAGCTGAATATTTAGTTAGAAATCTGTTGCATCATATGGTGCATATGTTATAAGGTGTATATCACATGCTAAACAAGCACTGTGTTTATTTGCTTGTAGCATTTCAAGTTAATATATTAGTAACTTCACAATATGAGCAGATTCACCCCGAATTTTTTTTTGAGAATATACTGTAAGTTAGATTTACATGAACCCTAAGATCTTTAGACATCTAGGTTAATCACATAATAGAATCATATGAATGTTTATAGACTTACCTACATTCATTGTACCTGAGAGATCTTCCTGAATGAACTGAATCCTGAATGGATTCAATCATGAATGAATTGAATCATGAATGGAAGAACAACTTAATCTCTTCTTAGGAACTTTTAGGTTTCTCTCGCCTTGCCTATAACTTTATGTGTTGCTTTGATGATATCTTTATGATAGTCTAAAGATATGTATTTATAAGTGGAGAGAGGACCTAATTCCTCTTTAGGGTTTCATATAGTTTAATCTCAATCGTCCATCAAAGTAGAGATAAATTAGGAATTACTCATTTATTTTTAATTTCATTGGTCACCAAATATATTAAGGAATAACAATATTTCAATAGAAAACGAATAACTATAAGACCATATAATAGGAAAAAATAAAATATTTCTTATAGTCTCCCACTTGGTCGTTAGTAAGATCCACTAATGTTTTCTTTATGAAATCATAAGGCCCACATAATATGCTATAACTTTATTTTTCATTTGGTCATCATAAGTGTCTTGACTAATCTAGTAAGCAATGAGAGTCATGGCGGTTACATATCATTATGCAACATGATCCCTTCCATGTACTACCACATTGACCACCTTCTTAGTTAGACCATAAATATAAGTAGGAGTTTCGTAATGGTCCCTTTAATGTCTTTAAACAAAGATTCATTCTGTTATCAGAAATTCAAACAATAATAATGTGTGTGTACATTGGAAACAGAATATATATAGATGTAAAAATCATAAAGAGCTCAAACAATTGTCATACATAGGCTAATCACACAAACAACATAATTAAGCGCTATCCTCAAGACCCATTCTTTCAGCATGCTTAATGAAAGTCTTTGGAGGTAAAGCTTTTGTAAATATGTCTGCAACTATAAGTTCAGTGTCTATATGTTCAATGACAAACTTTTCTCTTTTGACATCTTGCTTTAGTGATAGATATTTAAGGGCCATATGCTTGGCTCCTTTAGATATCCTATCATGCTTAGATAAGAAGATTGCAGCTTGATTGTCACAGTAAAGAGTGAGAGACTTGTCAACAAAACTCAAAGCCCCAAACTCCGACACGAAATTCCATAACCATGTTCCTTGAATAGAAGCCTCATAACATGCAACATACTCAGCTTCCATAGTGGATGTGTATATTAACTCTGACTTCTGGCTTTTCCATGAGATAGCACCTCCACTAAGGAGATACACATAGTCGAGAGTATAATGTCTAGAGTCTTTGCATCCACCACAATCTGAGTCTGAAAATCCAACCATCTGTGGATGTGTTGATCTTCGATATGTCAACATGTAGTTTCTTGTGCCCTTTAAGTATCTCAAAACCTTCTTTGCAGCTTGCCAATGAGCAAGTCCTGGGTTACTTGAGAAAGTTGTTGCGTCATATGGTGCAGATGTTATAACGTATATAAGTATATACTATATTATTTGCTTGTAGCATTTCATGTTAATATACATTAGGAATCTCACAATATGAGCAGATTCACACAGAAGAACTTTCTGAGGATATACCCCAAAGGCACAAGGTTTAACTCTTCAAACTATAAACCACAGATTGGTTGGATGAGTGGAGCTCAAATGATTGCATTCAACATGCAGGTTAGTCTCAAATCTTCATTTTCTTGTATCTGTCTGTCATATGGGTTTCTTGTAACCGTTATGAAGCTAAGTGAAAACATGTATGCAGGGGTATGGAAGAGCATTGTGGTTGATGCAAGGAATGTTTCGAGCGAATGGAGGTTGTAGTTATGTCAAGAAACCAGATTTTCTAATGAATGTAGGTCCTAAAGGACAAGTTTTTGACCCCAACGAGAACTCCTCTCCAAAGAAAACTCTAAAGGGTTGTTGCTTGTACTGTTGGTTTCTTCTCTTAACATATGCTTAACATCTAACAATGGCAGGTGAAAGTCCTTATGGGAGATGGATGGCACCTTGACTTCAAAAAAACTCACTTTGATCTCTACTCTCCTCCAGACTTCTATGTTAGAGTATGTCTACTTCAATCTTGGTTTCTCCCCTTTGATTCTTGAACCGGAACTAAGAAACTTTTGATCAATACAGGTAGGTATTGCTGGAGCACCTGCTGATGAGACGATGGAGAAAACAGAAGTAAAGTATGATACGTGGACACCCATATGGAATGAGGAGTTCACATTCAAGCTAACTGTTCCTGAACTTGCTCTACTCCGTGTTGAAGTGCATGAGTACGACGCAAATGAAAAAGACGACTTTGGAGGCCAGACTTGTTTACCAGTGTCCGAGTTAAGACAAGGCATACGAGCTGTTCCACTCTTCAACCGAAAGGGAGTGAAGTATAGCTGTACACGGCTTCTTATGCGCTTTGACTTTGTCTGAAAACAACAATTTTTGGCTCATGTATTCGATATGTTTGTCTGTTTATTATGTGTCTTATATAATCTTCACTTTTAATATTTGCCAAGACTACTTTCCCTCTTTGTATTTTCTGAACGTTAGCTTATTGTTTTTTTTTTTTTTTTGAATTGAATATTAAATTTAACTCAAAAAAAATAATATTCTTTTTACAATATGTGTCCTTTCTAAACTTCTAAAACAAAAAGAAGTTAACAAAACAAGATTGAAAAAACACCCAACTCAACTCATCCCATCAACCTCTCAAAACCATCCTCATACGATAGAAGCCAAAATAACTCAAACAGGAAAACACATCAAAATACCTAGCACTCACTCCTACTAGATATCCAGCACTCACTCCTACTGGTTTTGACATCTCTTCCAACCCACTTAGCCCTCACTCCTACTAAGTTTTCCAACATCCAAACTATTCAACCACTTCTCTGCAAACTCTCATCCCATAACTACATCCGGTCTAGTAGAAAACCAAGCCTGCAGGCCTCCATTCAGCTTGTTATCCCCCATTTTTTGAACTGAAAGAAATCTGTTTCTCATATTCCTATCAATCAACCTTATCAACTTCGTTGTAGACATAGGGGCTTCACCATGTCTCCTTCTATTCCTCTCCAGCCACAACCCATGGATAGTAGACTGAAAAACATACTTCAGAATAAACATTTTTATAGTGTTTTGTCCTGAAGAAATCAGGGACACTATCTCTGGCCAAAGACTCGTATAATTCGGACACATAACTCCTTCTACCAGATGTCTCCACACCTCCTCAGAGTAGCTACACTCAAAAAACAGATGATCTCTGGATTCAATTGGCTCCTCATTTGAACGTCAGATGCAGACAGTATATGAAATACATTCTGTTAATACTTCAATACCACAGTTGAAGCAAAGAGTTTGGTAGTGTTGAAGTGATGAAAACAAAAGTTACCAAGAAGATCTAGAGAGTAAAGTGATGCGAAAAGACCCTCTTGATATTACACTTGCATAATTTTTCTACAATCTTAAACTTTTGGTTTCTTTAGTTATGGTCAACATTAATTTGCAAATTTAATTTATTTGATTTGGTCTTATGGAATTACCTTACTCTTCGACACTGAATGCTCAACCGACCATAAGTTTAGGTGGTCAATATTTGTATGTCTATATTTAGCATATTACCTTATTCATCACAAAGAACTATAAATACTAGACTTCGGGTCACTGAGTCTTTAGATCCAAAATGAATCATCTCATTATTTTTATGTTTGTTCTTGCTATGTGTTTTGGTTTTAAGGAAAGTTCCGGATGCAACACTTTACAATTTAAAAACCAACTTGGAGCTGGTCATGTACTCGGTGTCACCTGCTGGTCCAACAGAGGCGAAAGCAAAGGTTACAAGCCTGTAATGTTAAATGAAATATACAGCTTTCCGGTTAAGGAGAAAGGGAAAAAGAGAATAGTATGGAAATGTGAATTAAGGGATATAAAGAGTAGGACTCGTATTATGATATGGAGAGCATATAGAGGAGCCTCGACAGCTCGATGTGGTCAGATACGCGAATATATTGCTGAACTTAAAGGCGTTTCCTTAGTGAGAAATAAGAAACCGGCCAAAGAATTCTTTGCTTGGGGTAAATAATGTTTTTTTTTTCTTTTTCTAATATGGAGAACATACGAAGAGGCTCGAAAGCTCGATGTGGTGAGAATAAATTGCTGAACTTAAAGGCGTTTTCTTAATGAGAAATAAGAAACCCGCCAAAGAATTCTTTACTTAGACTAAATAATGTTTTTTTTTCTTCTTCTTCTTTTAAGACTACTATTTATGAACTGATTTTTTTTGGTGTCTTGTACGTTAATTTTTTATTTGGCTTACAATACTCAATATAATAACAAAGTATTGTATCAATCTTCTAAATAATAATAAAGTATGACTTTATTTGATATCTATATTTTATCGATCTTCTAAATTATATCACATTTCCATTGCCTTACCTCACAATGCACGGGCAGAGCTACAACATGGATAGAAGGGGCAGCTGCCCCAGTACATATTTAAAGATTTTATTTTACTTAGCTGAATATTTAGTTAGAAAGCTGTTGCATCATATGGTGCATATGTTATAAGGTGTATATCACATGCTAAACAAGCACTGTGTTTATTTGCTTGTAGCATTTCAAGTTAATATATTAGTAACTTCACAATATGAGCAGATTCACCCAGAATATTTTTTTGAGAATATACTGTAAGTTAGATTTACATGAACCCTAAGATCTTTAAACATCTAGGTTAATCACATAATAGAATCATATGAATGTTTATAGACTTACCTACATTCATTGTACCTGAGAGATCTTCCTGAATGAACTGAATCCTGAATGGATTCAATCATGAATGAATTGAATCATGAATGGAAGAACAACTTAATCTCTTCTTAGGAACTTTTAGGTTTCTCTCGCCTTGCCTATAACTTTATGTGTTGCTTTGATGATATCTTTATGATAGTCTAAAGATATGTATTTATAAGTGGAGAGAGGACCTAATTCCTCTTTAGGGTTTCATATAGTTTAATCTCAATCGTCCATCAAAGTAGAGATAAATTAGGAATTACTCATTTATTTTCAATTTCATTGGTCACCAAATATATTAAGGAATAACAATATTCCAATAGAAAACGAATAACTATAAGACCATATAATAGGAAAAAATAAAATATTTCTTATAGTCTCCCACTTGGTCGTTAGTAAGATCCACTAATGTTTTCTTTATGGAATCATAAGGCCGACATAATATGCTATAACTTTATTTTTCATTTGGTCATCATAAGTGTCTTGACTAATCTAGTAAGCAATGAGAGTCATGGCGGTTACATATCATTATGCAACATGATCCCTTCCATGTACTACCACATTGACCACCTTCTTAGTTAGACCATAAATATAAGTAGGAGTTTCGTAATGGTCCCTTTAATGTCTTTAAACAAAGATTCATTCTGTTATCAGAAATTCAAACAATAATAATGTGTGTGTACATTGGAAACAGAATATATATAGATGTAAAAATCATAAAGAGCTCAAACAATTGTCATACATAGGCTAATCACAAAAACAACATAATTAAGCGCTATCCTCAAGACCCATTCTTTCAGCATGCTTAATGAAAGTCTTTGGAGGTAAAGCTTTTGTAAATATGTCTGCAACTATAAGTTCAGTGTCTATATGTTCAATGACAAACTTTTCTCTTTTGACATCTTGCTTTAGTGATAGATATTTAAGGGTCATATGCTTGGCTCCTTTAGATATCCTATCATGCTTAGATAAGAAGATTGCAGCTTGATTGTCACAGTAAAGAGTGAGAGACTTGTCAACAAAACTCAAAGCCCCAAACTCCGACACGAAATTCCATAACCATGTTCCTTGAATAGAAGCCTCATAACATGCAACATACTCAGCTTCCATAGTGGATGTGTATATTAATTCTGACTTCTGGCTTTTCCATGAGATAGCACCTCCACTAAGGAGATACACATAGTCGAGAGTATAATGTCTAGAGTCTTTGCATCCACCAAAATCTGAGTCTGAAAATCCAACCATCTGTGGATGTGTTGATCTTCGATATGTCAACATGTAGTTTCTTGTGCCCTTTAAGTATCTCAAAACCTTCTTTGCAGCTTGCCAATGAGCAAGTCCTGGGTTACTTGAGAAAGTTGTTGCGTCATATGGTGCAGATGTTATAACGTATATAAGTATATACTATATTATTTGCTTGTAGCATTTCATGTTAATATACATTAGGAATCTCACAGTATGAGCAGATTCACACAGAAGAACTTTCTGAGGATATACACCAAAGGCACAAGGTTTAACTCTTCAAACTATAAACCACAGATTGGTTGGATGAGTGGAGCTCAAATGATTGCATTCAACATGCAGGTTAGTCTCAAATCTTCATTTTCTTGTATCAGTCTGTCATATGGGTTTCTTGTAACCGTTATGAAGCTAAGTGAAAACATGTATGCAGGGGTATGGAAGAGCATTGTGGTTGATGCAAGGAATGTTTCGAGCGAATGGAGGTTGTAGTTATGTCAAGAAACCAGATTTTCTAATGAATGTAGGTCCTAAAGGACAAGTTTTTGACCCCAACGAGAACTCCTCTCCAAAGAAAACTCTAAAGGGTTGTTGCTTGTACTGTTGGTTTCTTCTCTTAACATATGCTTAACATCTAACAATGGCAGGTGAAAGTCCTTATGGGAGATGGATGGCACCTTGACTTCAAAAAAACTCACTTTGATCTCTACTCTCCTCCAGACTTCTATGTTAGAGTATGTCTACTTCAATCTTGGTTTCTCCCCTTTGATTCTTGAACCGGAACTAAGAAACTTTTGATCAATACAGGTAGGTATTGCTGGAGCACCTGCTGATGAGACGATGGAGAAAACAGAAGTAAAGTATGATACGTGGACACCCATATGGAATGAGGAGTTCACATTCAAGCTAACTGTTCCTGAACTTGCTCTGCTCCGTGTTGAAGTGCATGAGTACGACGCAAATGAAAAAGACGACTTTGGAGGCCAGACTTGTCTACCAGTGTCCGAGTTAAGACAAGGCATACGAGCTGTTCCACTCTTCAACCGAAAGGGAGTGAAGTATAGCTGCACACGGCTTCTTATGCGCTTCGACTTTGTCTGAAAACAATAATTTTTGGCTCATGTATTCGATATGTTGTCTGTTTATTATGTATCTTATATAATTTTTACCTTTAATATTTGCAAAGACTACTTTCCTTCTCTATCTTTTCTGAACGTTAGATTATTGTTTACTAAGCATTATATATAACTTTTTGGCATCTCATTTGAACGTCAGCTGCAGACAACATATGGAATACATTCAGTTAATCCTTCAATACCACAGTTGAAGCAAAGAGTTTGGTAGTGTTGAAGTGATGAAAACAAAAGTTACCAAGAAGATCTTAGAGTAAAGTGATGCGAAAAGACCCTCTTGATATTACACTTGCATAATTTTTCTACAATCTTAAACTTTTGGTTTCTTTAGTTATAATGGTCAACATTAATTTGCAAATCTAATTTATTTGATTTGGTCTTTTGGATTTACCTTATTATTCGACACTGAATGCTCATCCGACCATAAGTTTAGGTGTCAATATTTGTATGTCTATATTTAGCCTACTCATCAGAAAGAACTATAAATACTACACTTCGGGTCACTGAGTCTTTAGATCCAAAAATGAATCATCTCATTATTTTTATGTTTGCTCTTGCTATGTGTTTTGGTTTTAAGGAAAGTTCCGGATGCAACACTTTACAATTTAAAAACCAACTTGGAGCTAATCATGTACTCGGTGTCACCTGCTGGTCCAACAGAGGCGAAAACAAAGGTTACAAGCCTGTATTATTTAATGAAATATACAGCTTTCCGGTTAAGGAGAAAGGGAAAAAGAGAATAGTATGGAAATGTGAATTAAGGGATGTAACGAGCAAGACTCGTATTATGATATGGAGAGCATATAGAGGAGCCTCGACAGCTCGATGTGGTGAGATACGCGAATATATTGCTGAACTTAAAGGCGTTTCTTTAGTGAAAAATAAGAAACCGACCAAACAATTTTTTACTTGGACTAAATAATGTTTTTTTTTTCTTCTTCTTTTAAGACTACTATTTATGAAACTGAATCTTTTTTTTGGGTGCCTTGTACGTTAATTTATCTTTTATTTATTTGGGTTACAGTATTCAGTATAATAACAAAGTACTGTATCAATCTTTTAAATGATAATAATAAAGTATGAGTTTATTTGATATCTATATTTTATCAATCTTCTAAATTATATCACATTATCGCATTGCTTTACCTCACCATGCAGGGGCGGAGCTACAACATGGATAGAAGGGGCAGCTGCCCCAGTACATATTTAAAGATTTTATTTTACTTAGCTGAATATTTAGTTGATTTGTTAGTAAGTGAAGATGGCTTTAAAGGTTGATCCAAACAAAATAAGGAGACTTAGCCTGAGTGAGCAATTACTTGAGAAAGCTGTTGCATCATATGGTGCAGATATTGTAAGGTGTATATCACATGCTAAACAAGCACTGTATTTATTTGCTTGTAGCATTTCAAGTTAATATATTAGTAATCTCACAATAATATGAGCAGATTCACCCAGAAGAACTTTATGAGGATATACCCCAAAGGCACAAAGGTTTAACTATAAACCACAGATTGGTTGGATGAGTGGATCTCAAAACATTGCATTCAACATGCAGGTTTCTCTTAAATCTTTAATTTTTTTGTTTCTTGTAACCGTTATAAATGCAGGGGTATAAGAGAGCATTGTGGCTGATGCAAGGAATGTTTCGAGCAAACTAAGGTTGTGGTTAGAATATGTCTACTTCAATCTTGGTTTCTCCCCTTTATATCTTGATTCTTGAACCTGAACTAAGAAACTTTTGATCAATACAGGTAGTAAGTATTGCTGGAGCACCTGCTGATGAAGCGATGGAGAAAACATAAGTAAAGTATGATACGTTACGTGGTGAAGTGTATGATACTTTAGGGGATATAGATGTTTGATTTGGGCTTTTACAAATGTACCATTATAAACCCATCTCACGGTGCCTTGTAAACTAATGGACGGGCTTAGAGTAGCAGATCTCACTTTTTTACTGTGATTATGATCATACGCATCTTCTAACCTGATTATGTAACTAACTATGGAGGAGATGAAACCATGTTCAGCTTTATTACCTCAATTCACTGAAATGAATCTACTGAAAATAATAAAGTCCTCATTTACTAAGTTAAAAACTATCAAACATGTAATAGATTTTGACATTCCCTATTCGAAAAGTGATTTGTCATGTGTTATTACAGTTATACTTACTAAAAAATTGTGACATATGATATTAGAATTGATAACATGATTTAAGTTAAATGTGACATATACAATTACAATTTCTGTTTTTGGTAATTTTTTAAAAATATGGTAATTACTCATATATCATTCTTAAAATAAATCTATTCAAATATGACATTAAATAATATTTAAAATATTATTTAAGTATATTTCTATAATCATATAATTTTTATTATTAAACAAGATTTTTAAAGTTTTATACAATCTTTTTAAAAAATTATAAATTTTAAATCGTAATACCATTATTTCTTTTTGATATCTACAATTTTTTTTTGATAAT
Source organism: Moricandia arvensis (assembly GCA_905132765.1). Classification (NCBI taxonomy): domain Eukaryota; kingdom Viridiplantae; phylum Streptophyta; class Magnoliopsida; order Brassicales; family Brassicaceae; genus Moricandia; species Moricandia arvensis. Next base: position 48,035 of record CAJHQP010001065.1, read on the forward strand.
CATATAATTTTATTTCAATTTTTTAATTTTATACAAGTCGATTTAATATATCATAATCAAAAAATAAATTATAATCTATTTAAAGTTATAATTTCAAATATATACATATATATGTTAAATATAATTTAAAATAAATAAATTATTTTATATTAATTTTATGTATATTAAATCAAAATTTATATTAAAATATAGTATAGAAGAATAATATCTAAAATTTAATAAAAAATTATTTAAATATAATTTAAATATAATTTAAATTTTAAATTTGTATTGTTACACATTGAGGCAGGAAAACACCTAGTGTTCGTTATAAATTGTAAGTCTTTTAGTAACTATAATGGGCAAGCCCATCTCATTCTTTTGTAAGATCTTATGCAAATTTATATTTATAACTACAATAAAAAAAACAATCTGTAAAAAGGATCTTAAATCTAAAAAGAAGGCTCTAAAAACTAACGAAAAATTGTAAAAAAAAAATTGTAAAAAAAAAGAAGAATTAGACCTAGTACAAATACACCTTCTCCCATTCCCTAGAGATTGGCCACTTTAATTGGCAATAAACATAATTACGTAAATAAAGGTTTGTCCATGTGTTTAGCACAAAACGTTGCATAGAATGTAGTATATCAAATTCGCATCAAAACGAGTATCATGATCTCTGATGCCATGATTAAAAGGAATTTTAAATGAGTTTTTTAAGATGTGGAATCCATTGTAAGAGTGATTACAAAAATTATAAATTAAGAATCGTTTTTTAAAAAAAATTACACTGTTCATTGATTCCACTGACACATGTTGACTCGCAATTGATTCACTTAAAGAAAAATTAAAAAGAAAAACTAAAAAATCCAAGTTAATTTTTTAAAATTAATCATGACTTCAATGATTTAGAAAACAAGATCCCTAGCTATGACTAAAAAGACAACAACATAAAAAGCCTGATCCAGATTTTCAGACCCAAGAATTTATGCAACCATCACACCGCTGGCATGATACACGTGTGATAGACAGAACTGAATGCCACCGTTGCACCGCTGCATGTGCCGCCAGAGATAAGTCAATGCATGAAATCCGGCAACAACCGCCCCAAGAATCCACCTAAACTAAGAAGAAAAAGTCATTAGATGTCTTATTATGTAAATCACTAATGTGTTTACTAATATGATAAAGACTAATTAGTGACTAGCATCACACTAGTTTCTCAGCCATTGGCTCTAAACTGTACCACCTAATTTTATAAACTTCTGGTCAACAAGTCAGCTGACAGATCATCCGTCCCATTCAGAATTTTATTTTATTTTAATAAAATATAATTTAAACTATGACTAGTTCTTTTCTCAGACCAGTAATAATTACTTGAGGAATACATGTGTTTTCACAAACACAAAAAGTCTTTCTTTTACTTTTCCTTCTTGGAACAACATCATCCCCCTCTCTCTTTCTCTGTTTCTTTTCGATCAGGTTAGCTTCCACAAGAAAACAAAAACATGAAAGAATCATTCAAAGTGTGTTTCTGTTGTGTAAGAAGCTTCAAAGTGAAAACAAGTGAGCCACCTCAAGAAATCAAGAAACTCTTTGATGATTACTCCGGAGACGGCAGGATGTCTGTTGATGAGATGCTCAGGTTCGTGATCCAAGTTCAAGGAGAAAAACATGCTGATTCAAACTACGTGAAGGATATCTTCCACAAGCTCAAACATCACGGCGTTTTTCACCCTCGTGGGATTCATCTTGAAGTATTCTACCGTTATCTTCTCAGTGATTTCAACTCTCCATTGCCTCCTCCCGGCGAGGTAAGTTTAGAGGATAAGATCTTCTTACTTACTTTGAGAGTGATTTTGATTTACTTGTGTGTTTTTTCAGGTTTGGCAAGATATGAATCAGCCTTTGTCACATTACTTCTTGTACACGGGACATAACTCTTACTTGACTGGGAATCAACTCAACAGTAGAAGCAGCACCGAGCCTATTGTGAAAGCTCTTAGAAGTGGAGTTCGTGTCATCGAGCTTGACTTATGGCCAAGCTCTTCAGGAAAGGAAGCTGAAGTTCGTCATGGCGGGTCTGAATCTTACCAACCCTTCTTGAATAAATAGTTCTTGATGTGTTTTTTTTGTTGATCTCAGGACGTTAACAAGTACCGAAGATCTGCAGAAATGTCTTAATGCTGTAAAGGAGAACGCGTTTGAGGTGTCTGAGTATCCTGTGGTACTTACTTTAGAAGACCACTTGCCTCCAGATCTTCAGAAGAAAGTTGCTAAGGTAAGACTTTGATAAACTCATGGAAGCTTGTTTAGAACACTGAGCTTGGTTGATGGTGGAAATGTTTGTAGATGGTGAGTAAGACTTTTGAAGGAACATTGTTTCAATGTGAAGACGAATATAAAGAGCATTTTCCTTCACCAGAATCACTCAAGAACAAGATCTTGATCTCAACAAAGCCACCAAAAGAGTATCTTCAGACCCAAGTCTCTCAAGTTGCAACAACAGATGAAACTGTAGAAGCTAAAGTAAGAACATGGCCCGTTTTGGGCACAATCGGTTGAAACATTCGTCTTAGTCTCCAACTTTTCAAAAGATATTATACATAGATTACATAGTCCCCAAGTTGGCCAAAAAAATATTTTTATTAAATATTAACCTAAATTATGCCTCCCTAAATCTTAAATCAGGCCTATAACAAAATAGAGCTAAAGTAACCATTAGTATTTTATTAAATGGGTTTATGAGGGTTTTGTGCTGTGACAGAAAGTTGCAGATGCAGAAGAACTGATTCAAGACGAAGATGAGGAGACTGTAGCGATCGAATACAAAGACTTGATCTCAATACACGCTGGGAACCGCAAAGGAGGGTTAAAGAACTGCTTGAATGGAGATCCAAACCGAGTCATACGGTTAAGCATGAGCGAGCAGTGGCTAGAAACTCTGGCTAAAAACCGTGGACCCGATTTAGTAAAGTTCACACAGAGGAATATTCTGAGGATATTCCCCAAGACTACACGTTTTGACTCATCAAACTATGATCCTCTCGTTGGATGGATTCATGGTGCTCAAATGGTTGCCTTCAATATGCAAGTAAGTTACATAGATGTTCAATGGAAAATAAAAAATTAGTATACATGGTTATTATACTTGGTTTTTTGTGTAAATGCAGAGTCATGGGAGGTTCTTGTGGATGATGCAAGGGATGTTTAAAGCAAATGGTGGATGTGGTTATGTGAAAAAGCCTGATGTTTTGCTCTCCAATGGTCTTGAAGGTGAAACTTTTGACCCCTCCAGTCAAAGTCTCCAGATCAAGACCATTCTTAAGGTTTTGTCTTTGTCTACTTTTCATCTGTTCCTTGGACAACACGAAAGAGTCTTTAGCTTTGTGTCTGTGAATGTGATTAGGTAAAGATCTACAATGGAGAAGGATGGAATCTAGATTTTCCTCAAGATTATTTTGATCGATACTCTCCTCCTGATTTCTACGCAAAGGCAAGTCTTCACTCATATGATTCAGCTAATTATTAAGGATATATATCTCACATCGAGAATTCAATGGGACATTAAGTAATAAATAAAAGTTTAGGGCCATTCCACTTATCACCAATACTAATAACATAACTAAAGAAGTTCAGTTTTTAAGAACCCTAATAGGTTTCTTGTCTTTCAAGTCACCTGACTTACATGCTGTTTGTTTTATTTCAGATCGGAATAGCTGGGATACCTTTAGACACAACATGTTATAGAACAGAGACTGATACAGACGAATGGTTTCCTGTTTGGGACAAAGAGTTCGAGTTCCCATTGCGTGTTCCGGAGTTAGCGCTTCTGTGTATAACAGTCAAAGACTACGACAATGACTCTCAGAACGATTTTGCAGGGCAGACATGTCTTCCTTTGTCCGAGATCAGGCCTGGGATTCGTGCCGTCAGGCTCCATGATCGTGCCGGAGAGGTCTTGAAGCACGCGAGACTGCTCGTGCGGTTTGTCTTGGAGTCTCGTTAGTCGTTTCTTTGATGTTCATCAATCACTTATGGTCAATAAAGTGTCGGTAAGTTAGTTTTACTAAGCCACAGGCTAATCATAACCAGAGTTGAAAAAGAATATTTGATTAAGATCAGTGAAATTGTAAAATGTGTGATTATTGTTTTAAGTTGATAGTAATATTTGTTTTAAGCAGTTGATGTGGTCCACCAACCACTAATACCAATTGATTTCATTGTGGCAACTCACTAAAGCAAAAGTTGCATTATGACTGTGTGGAAGATTCATAGTAAAGCAGATTGCTTAATTACGGCAACTATCACCAGAATCCTAAAGCATTTGCTTTTGTTTTTGTCATAAACAATTGTAAAAGTGTTGTTTAAATGTTCATTTATCACAATAGAAAACACTATAGTTCCATAGTTGAATGGTTGTAAAGTGACACAAAGAACTATACTAAATTCTCTAAAATCATCATGCCAGCTCAAAATTATTTGAGACTATCAGAAAGAATATTCGGCCTTTTGATATGAAAGTGTATATTAGCTTTTGTCTTTCTTCTATTAAGGTTTTTTTTTGTATCAACATAATGCAAACTCAACTTAAACTCTTTGAACCAAACTGGTAAATCCGAATTCATATTAGCGACTTTTGTTGTTTGGAAACAGAACTAACCACTTTTATATTCTGCGTTCGTGGAGCATGTATGAACTCAACATGAGCAAAATTATCTTTCAATGTCTGAATTTCTACTAAAGTTGTTATAAAAATAGGTTATTCTTATAGTTTTAAAACTATTTTCACCAACTGATAATAATATGTGACAAAACTGTCACAAGTCTTTCATACACTTAGTTGTCCAAATAAGTACCTCTACTTCAAATTGTAAAGGGTGTCAAGCAAGCTCTCGTATACTTTTCTCACATTAGCCTTTCAAATCCTGAGAAGGTATTATATCATCTTTATCTTGAGTATATATTATATTCTTTTCATGACCCATCGATGAAACACCATCATCCTGGTAGTTGAAGTAATATATCTACTTTTTCTTCCCTTGGTTGACCAGCATGTTGTGATAATGTCTCATGTGCCTCACTCTAGAGAGTTGCTTCCGTTTCTGCCAACTTGAAAATATCTCTAGGAGTAATACTTTTGTTTAAGTCTTCTCTTTCATTTCTTTGCTAGCTTTATAAAATAATTCGGATATTCCGTGCAGCCCCGGTCCAAATGCCATGAAATCGGATAAAACAAAAGAAAAAATTCATTTTTTTTCAGCAAACAAACAAATTTCATTTTTTTCAGCAAACAAACAAATTTCATTTTTTTCAGCAATAGACTGTATTATATATATATAAATCAAATCCGATTCATATCAAAAATTAAACTGAACCAATCCCAGAAAACTGTATATAATAAGATTGGTATATCAGTTTCTATAAAACTAAAAGACCCAAAACCAAATCAAAGTAAACCGGATTCCACACCTCTAGACTCTAGTTCCCACTACCCACACCACATGATCAGAACAGGTTTATTAAGGGATAAGAAGTGCGATCGCTTTGGAACTCAACTTCACGTCCCCTCCGTATCCTAATTATGTAAGGGCTCAGTTTATATATAAAAATAAAATAGTAGACTGAAAATAAATATATTTATGTGTATATTTTTCTCTATTAATAATACAAATATTAATGATCTAAATTAAGGCACATGATGATAATTAATAAGATGAGACAAGACTTGAGTATCTACAGCTTGTTCCACCAATAGATACCAAATTTTCCGACACAATCAGAGAAAGAGTGAAGATTCAGGGGCAAATCTAGCAAGGCCAATCTTGGTCCCAAGTGACTGAACATCGGCCTGAACTTGAGCTTCAAACTCTGAGTACGTGAATGGCTTATAGTTTGATGACTTTATCACACAATCTCTCTTTGGGAATACAAAATAGCACACCGAGTGTCTCTTTCTCGCCCTATCCTTTTTCTTCACTCTATGCTCGACACTCTTGTACTCGTTGTCGCTTATCGCCTGCATATATATAATATATATACATCGATCAAATGATTCTATACTTGACCAGACTGATGAATACGTTTAGTTTACCTGCATCATATCTCCTAGATTGACGATGAGAGTATCAGCAACAGGTTTTACACAGAACCATTCGTCGCCTTTCATGATCTCCAGCCCTCCAGTTTCATCTTCTTTAAGTATTGAGATCACCGAACTATCCGTGTGGACTTCCATTCCCAGAGCTTCTCCAGCTGCCTTGTCGTTAGGAGGATAGCAGTAAACTCGTATGAGCCCTGTTGACTCCAACAAGTAGTCTGACCTCTGGTCACTGGATAATTCTAGGTTCAGTGTTTGTGCTATAGCTTCAAACAAGGATACAGCAATTCTAGTTACGTGCCTTCCATATTCCTTTATCAACACTCTGCACACTCACAATAGACACAAAAGAAGTTAGAATAGATATGACACAAAACAAGGATATAAATATTTGTTAGGTTTCTAATTTGAGAAGCTATATACACGTATCAAAAGACCCAAAACTCAATAGTACAAAATAAAAGCTGTTAGTAAAATGACAAGGTGCAGTAACTACGGAACGCATTGTTACACTGGCCTAACAATAACTCAACAAGATTAAAATGCTGAAATCAACATAACAGTCGCGTCTAGGACCTTGTCGTCAGTGGTAAGGGGACGACAATTTAAGAGATGAATATGTTTTAAGTTCGATTCGATTCACAGAGATGAATATGACACCACCACTGTAACACCTCTGAACCGTCCTAGACATATGGTTGACCCACCGACCAATAATCAAAGAAGAACATGACCGATAGACCAATCAACATCCAGGTTAGAGATGAACCAACCGGCCATCCAACAATCAAACAAAAACATGACTGACCGTTCAACCCAACACCATGGTTCGGAAATGTTACATAACGAGCTAGGGATGATCCGGTCAGAGTCACAAAACTTACTCCGCGAATTAGACCAGTTCATCCACTAACTCGTCCCGCTAAATCAAGGTTTAAGGCTTTCCAACCGGTACCAAGAGTTAGACGGTTCCGTAGATCAAGGTCTAAGGCTTTTCAACACGTACCAAAACCTTACGTTATGTTGGTTCGGACTAAACCAATATAATTTTGGACCCATAAATTTCTAAATTTAATTCCAAGCCTTTGAAGGACATTTTCAATATTTTAGGGATCCCAAACCCGAAGAAAACGCTACAGAAACATAAATCGTATTAAAATTCAAACCGGTGCCAAATGCACTGCAAAACTACTCTGGTGGCCTACGTGTCCAATCTTCTACAACATGATCTCCTGCAAAAGGACACCGAGAGTTGGGTGAGCAACGTAAGGATACTCATTGAACTGGCTACCACTACCCAATACCTAGCAACTCGCCCAAACAATCCAAAATAACAATCAATCTAGCATAGGTTTATGACAAAGCTAAAGCTAATCTCTAATCCAAAACGATTAAGGTATGCTCAACCTTAATGTAATAAAAAATCTTGACCATACAGCCATCTACGAGAACGGATCCCTACAAAATCATGACTTGATCTAAGTCAACACCGTATTTCGGTGCTAACACTAACTCGAGGGTTCCACAACCCTCTACAAAACACACTAAAACTAACTCGACACAACACTCTAACACGACACTCTAACTTGGGTCCATGTGAATTTGTGTTCTTCCTCTACATCGGGAATATCCTATCTCCCTACCACAAAGGTTAGCAGAAAGAACTTGCAACTGACCGCGGCTCATAGTCATTCGGATCACCGCACGATAGCCGACAGTCATTCGGGTCACTTCCGGCCGTTACACCGTCATGTAACACTCAGCCCTAGGCCATGACCTCGTCTTTCTGAGTCTTCCCGATCCAGCGAATAAGAGTTTTCCTTGAACCCGCTGGTTACGAGGTCGAGAAAAAACTAATTCACCCCTAAACATGCCTAGCATGGGTGGGTTACGTACATGATGTATGGCACACACTCAACACAAACAAAAAACAGTAACCTAAACTAAGACTAAAGTTCCAGATCCTAACTAGACTAGACTCTAACCAACAGTACCAGTAGTCCGGCATAAATGACCTAAGACCCTTAGTACTAACATAATACTAGCTAGGAAATCGGCCTATATGGCCTAAGATCTCCTCCAACACAGTCCCTGCACAACAATAATCACTACCAAGCAAGCAATAAATCATCCTAATATCTCTAAGGCATGTCTAATCCATAACTAATCAACCAAGAAATAAATAAAGCAAGACATGCATCTCAACCCTATACCGATTCAACTAAGTCATATTTTATCATGGTATATCAGTTCATTAGTAATTGTATTCGATCATCCTAGTCCTAGTCAAGTTTTTAACTCAGTCTTAATTTCATTTCATCTCAGCTTAGCTCGTGCTAACCGGAGTCCGGTTTAATATATAAAATAACCCTAAGGTCTCTATCATGCAACAGTGTGAGCATTCTACTTTATATGCAACTCGATCTATCCTAAGTTCCAAGTGGAACTCAAACAAACCAACTCACAATGCTCTAGGCCGGTGAACAGTTGGTTGATCGGAGGGAGATTAGCCCAAAGCCAACTTCAACGTCTGGAATGGACTGATCAGGACTTAGACAGAACCTTCTCTCTCTTCTGGACAGTCTTTCGGAACTTCTCAGGAGTTTTTCGGTCTTCAAAATTGTCTATACTTCTAAAGCACATCACTTCTTTCTCTCTCTCTCTCTAACCTACGTTTTAAGTGTAATTGTTGTGTCTGGGATGAATGAAAACGAAGAGGGGAGATGGGTATTTATAGAAGTCACCGGACAGTAAAGCGAGCCACCCAAGCGCATGTGTGTTGTCCTGCAGCTTCCGGTCGTATGCGCGGCGACACATGGGTGTACACATGCCCTGTTGCATGATTATTTGGCATGCCAGGAGACACCTCGACATCCGCTTGGCCTTCATCATGGAGTTCATGCATCATGACACACGGGCCTCTGCATGACGGTTCGCATGCGCAGATTGTGGATATTGCGACACCTCGTGCTTCTGCTTGTCAAGTTGCATGTAACTGCTTCATGCACAGATACACCTCTTTCTTGTGTTGACGCTCAGCTGGTTAAATGATAGAAAGCACGTCCTGGCCACAGAGATAAAGACACCTTGAGCTTCTCGGTTGATTTGCACGATTTCGGCCCTTTCGATATATTTTCGACCCACAAACATCCTGAATATTTTTTCCGCTCACGTTCTGATACTCTGAATAATTTTAATAAACTCCAAATAGATCTTGACCTTGATGAAAAATATTTCCCGAGCCTCCGGCATCTCCAAAAAATCTATAATACCGAAATTAGGGTTTTTTGCCTAACTTCGGATTATTCCATCGTGCTTTGAACCCTTCGTGCTTACTTCTCGTCCTGCTTAATTCCCGTCCTGCTTCTGATGTTCAAAATAATATTTTACGAAGTTTCGAGAAAAATTTTGTGCCTAAGAAACGTCGAGCTTCGGAAACGTCGTGCTTCTAAAACCATGTGCTTCAAAAATGTGATGCTTCCAAGGCGTTCGACTGATCAATCTAAGACATTGTATAACAGGGTAGAGCAGCTTATTTCAACTCATGGTTCATTCACGATCCATTCTTCGACCATCTCGAACTTTGAAACTCTCGACCGATCCTTATCATCTGCGATTTGACCACCAAGTAGATGTTCGACCAATCTTCTATTTTCTTCGAACCATATCAAGTTTCATGTGATCAAGACTCAACATTCCTCCAAGTACTTAAATTCCCAAAAAGTTGGCTCCAGATTCTGACTCTAACTGTCTCGTCCATTTATCCCAAAGGGCGGGTTATCACATTCCCCCCCCCCTTTAATAGAATTCATCCTCAAATTGTGAATTGTGCAATCATTGAGTTTCACAAAATGCTCCTCCTTGATGATGATCACTTCTTGAATAGCTCCATCTTGTGGTCTCAATCATTTGGTGTATTCTCTCGTCGGTTCGCCTTTCATGTCTTCCTTGGGTCTCACACATTTCTGATTTTAAAGTCGCTCCATCTTGATGCTTTTCCCTTCGTCTTGAATTATTTGATTTACTTCATTTATTCATTTTCATTTTTCACTCATTCCCTGACTCATCTCCATAATTACTTTGTTCACCACTGCTCCTTGAGTGTCCTGCTTAATGTCTTCACAATTGTGCTCATATCACTTCAACAGAATGACGCTGGATCATCCTCTCTTACTTGGCTTAAACGTCCTCATTTTCCGATAACTATTGTGTTCTTTCGATTATATCATCATTGCTCCTTATCACTCAAATCCTCTTCTGAAACATCCTTTCTTCAAATACTGATGATGTCTTTTCCAATGAAATCTCGTTCCTGTCCATTGTCCAATCCATACCACAATCCAGTCTCTGAATCTCTCTTTCCTCATTCCCTCCAGCTTTAGGTTTTTGGCCTTTAACTCCCTTTACTTTAATGTTTTCACCCTTAAAGTTCCGATCAACGAACATACTTACTAGCTGCAACTCAATAGAACACTTCACATACAAGTTAGTAAAAAAACTAACTAAAAAATCTATCTAAGCACAAAGCTAACCCATCAACCTAACGCAAGGCTACTTAATATAATCGCAAAACTATCCAAACCAGGAAACCTAGCAATCTTAAACCAGGCATTCTAGATTCCACAATCCTAGAAAGGCGGTCTAAAATTTTAAAGTTTTAAGGGCATGTCCATCAGTAAACTTTTTTTTGTATGATTAAAAAAAACTAAAATTAAAAACGGACCAATCGTGGACCACCACGTGTCAATAGGGCCCACAAAACAGTGCAACAACCGGTTCTTAATTAGGGGTTTTTAGAAACGGATTCTTAGGAAAAGTGGTGGAACCCACCACTTATTTGGGTTAAGAACCCCCTAAAAACCCCTTGATGGAGGTGGTCTAATTATACTAACAATCCGTGTGATATTTCGACCACTGTAAATGTTTTGTTAGACCATATGTCCAAGCAATATTTATTTTTTCATCACGCAAACCACATAACTCAAATATGCAACATTCAAACAAAAACATACATACTTGAATAATATGGTCAACTAATTACTTAATAGATAACGCAAAATGACAACCATTTTCACTATAAAACATGTTATTCCATCAAATATACACACACTTGATAGAATTACACCTTTTATCATTACTGATGGTATATCATACAACAAAAGACATCGGCTATCACAAAACACAACAAAAGTCTATACACCGCTATATCACAACAAAAAGTTAGTACCTAACTTACCAGGCCCTAAGCGTCAAAGGACGCTATATATAAAGCAACGTAGAACAGTTGGAACAACGCTCTCACTCTCATGATCCCTCTGCCGGTTGTGCACAGGGTAGGTAGGATATCTCCTGCATCTCCTCGTAGCTCGGGCAGTCGACAGTCATATGCTCCACATCTCCACAAATAAGACACATCGTAAACAGATCAGGTAAACCAAAGTAACTCATAGTATGGTATGGATACCCGTGAGGATCCACATATACATTTCCGACACCACTGAACATCTCACTACCTTGTCCGTAGTGAAAGGACTGGGTAGCGTAAGGATCACCAAAAGAAGTCGGTCCTATAGGAGCATAGGTTGTCCCCATCGTTGGAAAGCTAGATGGCCCTCCGGTCTTGTATTTAGTCTGGTAGAATGGTAACTCCGTTGTGGCCTCCTCTGTCTCTAGAAAGGTAGAAGGCTCACCGGTCTCATACATGGTTTGAGGATAGTGTTGACTCAATCGTGGTTGTATCCATAGGTGGAAAGTTGGAAGGCTCCCTGATATCGTGTACGGTCTGAGGATGTGCTAACTGAATCGTCTGAGGAAATGGCTCCTCGGTAATCATCATGTCATGGCATGTAAAGCTAGATCATCCTTACTATCTCCAATAGACTTCATAAGATGAAAAAAGAGTGTCAACCATCTTGTCTGTAACTCATGCTGCTCATCGATCATCGAATGTAGGTGGAGTCGAGTAATCCTGGTGACATAGGTGAGATGGACAGCTCGAACGCCTCCAAATGTGGAGAGAAGGGTGATATCACTATCTCTAGGGTCGGAGGTGACGAACCATGATCTTCGTCGGGATCATAACTTGGTGTATTTCCAGTAGTGCCACTAGACCAAATAGTGATAGGGCTCGGTTGCACTACTGAAGTCATCTCTAGGAAAACATCATCTGAATCGGTCTCATCGTCAAAAAATAATGATGATCGGTGCGCGAACCACCATAACATCTAAATTTGTGTCATTATCAAAAATGAGAATATGTGTCAGATATATGTCAGGCACATCAAACTCATGTGGACTAAAAAGATCTGCAAGTGTCGGACTCGAAAAGTTGTCGAAGTCCTCCATTGCTCTGAATCTCCACCCTACCCTACCAGTGCAACAATTTGTGGAATAGAGTTACAATATATATAGGGGTTAGGAAAAATTATAATATTATAATCTATCTTACCCTTCCCAACGATTAGACACGAGCAAATTTCTAGAGATTGCATTGGCGACTCCTTTTTGACTCGAAAATTTATTGAAAACACGGGAACCAGCGAGCATAATCGTAACCAACCTCTGATATTACCTTTGTAATACCCCCGAATCGTCCTAGATATATGGTCGCCCCACCGGCCAACAATCAAAAAAGAACATGATCAATTGACCAACCAACACCCAGGGTTAAAGATGAGCCAACCGGCCAGCCAACAATCTAACAAGAACATAACTGACCGTCCAAACCAACACCATGGTCCGGAAGCGTTACATGACGAGCTAGGAACGATCCAGTCAAAATCATAGAACTTACTCTGCGACTTATAGTAGTTTATCCACTAACTCATCCTGCTAAATCAAGACTTAAAGCTTTCCAACACGTACCAAGAGTTAACGGTTCCGTTAGATCGAGGCCAAAGGCTTTTTAACCCGTACCAAGATCTAACGTTGTGTTGGTTCAGACTAAACCAATATCATTTTGGCCCTGTAAATTTTTGAATTTAATTCGAAGCTTTTAAGGACATTTTCAATATTTTAGAGATCTCAAACTCGAATAAAACGCAACAAAAACATAAATCATATTAAAAATCAAACTGCTACCAAATGCACTGCAAAACTACTCTAGTGGCATACGCGTCCAATCTTTTATAACCTTATCTCCTGAAAAAGGACAACGAGAGTTGGGTGAGCAACGTAAGGTTACGATTATCCTCACTGGTTCCCGTGTTTTCAAAATATTGTCAATAATTTTCGAGTCAAAAATGAGTTGCCAATGCACTCTCTAAGAATCTGGTTGTGTCTAATTGTTGGGAAGGGGTAAGATAGTTTTTAGTATTAGAATGTTGTCTAACCCCTATATATTGTAACTTTGATTCCTACTGGTGGGTAGATTGAAGACTAGAGTGATGGAGGATTTCGAAATCTTTCTGAGTCTGATACTTGCAGATCTTTTCACTCCACATGAGTTTTATCAAACTGTGCTTGACACACATCCGACACATATTCTCATTTCTGACGATGACACAGATTTAGATGTATAGTGGTTCCCGCACCGATCATCATCAGAACGATGAGACTGATTCAGATGATGTCGTCCCAAAGATGCCTTCAATAGCGCCACTGAGTCCCATCACTATTTGGTCTAGTGGCACTACCGGAGATACATCGAGTTATGATCCGATGAAGATCATAGTCTGTCACCTCCGACCCCAGAGATAGTGATGTCGCCATGGTCTCTACCTTTGGAGGCGTTCGAGATGTCCATCTCACCTATGTCACCATGACTACCCGACTCAACCTATATTCGATGATCGATGAGCAGCATGAGTTGCAGACATGATGGTTGATACTCTTTTATCAGTCTATGGAGTCCATTAGAGATAGTGAGGATGACACTGACATGATGATTATTGAGGAGCCATATCCTCAGACGATTCAGTCACCACATCCTCAGACCGTATACGATATCGGGGAGCCTTCCAGCTTTTCATCTATGGAGACAGCCATGATTGAGTCACACTATCCTCAGACCATATACGAGACCGGAAAACCTTCTACTTTTCCAGCAACAGAGGCAGCCACAACAGAGTTACCATTCTATGAAACTATATACGGGACCAGAGGGCCAACTAGCTTTCCAGCGATGGAGACAACCTATGCTCCTATAGGACCGACTTCTTTCGGTGATCCTTACGCTACCCAGTCCTTTCACTATGGACAAAGTAGTGAGATGTTCAGTGGTGTCAGAGATGTATATGTAGATCCTAACGGGTATCCATACCATACTACGAGTTACCTTGGTGGACCTGATTTGCTTTCGATGTGTCTTACTTGTGGAGATGTGGGGCACATGACTACCGACTGCTCGAACTACGAGGTGATGCAAGAGATACCCTACTTACCCAGTGCATAACCAGCAGAGGGATCATGAGAGTACGGGCGTTGTCCCAACTGCTCTACGTTGCTTTATATATGGCGTCCTTAGACGCTTAGGGCTTGGTAAGTTGGGTACTAACTTTTTGTTGTGATATAGCGGTCTATTGACTTTTGTTGTGTTTTGTGACAGCCGATGTGTACGCCCATGTGTCGCCGCGCATGCAACCGGAAGCATGCGGGATGACACACATGCGCTTGGGTGGCTTGTCCTCACTGGCCGATGACTTCTATAAATACCCAACTCTTCTTTTCGTCTTCATTCATCCGAAACACAACAAATACACTTAAAGACGTAGGTTAGAGAGAAAGAAAAAGAAGTGAGGTTCTTTAGAAGTATATGCAATTCTGAACACCAAAAAAATGCCGAGAAGTTCCGTCCAAAAGTCAAAGAAGGTTCTTTCCAAGTTCTGATCAGTCCAGACTAGCCCATTCCAGACGTCGAAGTTGGATTTGGGCCAAGCTCTCTCCGATCAACCAGCTGCTCACCATTCTAGAACACGGTGAATTGGTTTGTTTGAGTTCTACTTGGAACTTAGAGTAGATCGAGTTGCATATAGAGTAAAATTACACTATTGCATAGTAGAGTCCTTAGAGTTATTTATTTATTGAACTGGACTCAAGTTAACAAAGGCTAAGCTGAGATGAAATGAAATTAAGACTGAGTTAATAACCTGACTAGGATTAGATTGCAAAGTCTTAAGCCTTGATTTAGCAGAACAAATTAGAGGATGAATTGGTCTAAGTCGCGGAGTAAGTTTTGTGACTCTGGATTGTCCCTAGCTTGTCATGTAACGATTTCGGACCATGATGTTGGGTTAGACGATCAGTCATATTCTTGTTTGATTGTAGGTTTGTCGATTGGCTCATCTCTAACCTTGGGTGTTTGTTAGTCTATCAGTCATGTGTTGTTTGATTGTTGGCCGGTGGATCGATCATATGTGTAGGACAATTCGGAGATGTTACAGAAGTAGAGGTGGTTTTGATCGTAATCGGGATTCGACTAAGTCAACTGTCTTTCCTGGAACAGATGCCTGAAAAGTGGAGATATAATGTTAATGTATATAGACATTTGCTCTCAATCCATTTAAATACCCAAAGAAGTGTATCCATTGAATTCACCTCCACTTGAGGAGCCTTACCATAGGCTCTGGAATATCTAGTTTAATACATTAAACACACACACACAACAGTCGCGGAAGATCAAGTGCATGTGTGAACACGCTGAGGTAGACATGTACAGCGTGGCATATCTTTTTTCAAAAAACTTTGATATTTGTTTTCATTGAAACAATTGGATTTGATCATATATATTATTATTTTAAAATGCCGCAACTACTAAGGCCATGATTATCTTGAATTTCTTAAGGTAGAGTTTTTAACTTATAATTTCATCTTTTTATATATTTTCGGCTAAAAGACATCTTTTATAACTTTTAAGTTTTCTTAGTTAAAAAGTAAGAAATGTCTCTTAAAAAAAAACTAAAAACTCCATCCTAAAAACTCTACAATAATCATGCATTAGTTTTACAAGAATCCAATCCAAAAAAATCTTAATTTTGTGAGAACCCAATTCAAAAAAATTTACAAAGATATTTTAAATTATATTTTTCGTAAAATTAAAAATCTTGTACTTAAATATTAATGTTAATTTATAAAAAATAATTTTAGAATTTTAGGTTGGGTGATTTGAGTATTTGATTGATTGATTAAATTAATAAAAACATTAATAATTTAATCACCACCTAGGAAAGAACAAAAACGAGGTCGTACGTTACCTGAAAGATTCTAGTTCTGAACGTTGAGCATCATCGTCACAGGAAGTAGAAGCTGGAAGCTTCGAGAGAGGAACGTTGAAACCTTCGACCATACTAACGTTCGAAGCTTGAGCTCCCCTCTTCAGTGCATCTCCTGAACGATTTAAAGCAGGTGTTCCCCAAAAATACGATAACGGAGAGTTAACGGCGGCGAACAACTTCTGTTTGTTCTCAAACGGTAGACTCAGCAACGATTCCGAGATCTCCTGAAGCTGTGACGTCAACGCTAACGGTACCCCGTGACTCTTTAGACGGAATATTCCCCAGTCCCTGCATGCCTCTGTTAGTATCTCCTTGTCCAAACCCTCAAAATCGATAACCGGGATGTCGATATCTTTGGCCTGGACAAGAACCGGTTCGATCTCGGTCGTAGTTGATGGAGCTCCGTCGTTGATTAACGGTGGATATGACTCACTTATACTCATCTCTCTCCTCTCTCTCTCTAGATCTATATCTCTCTTCTTTATTTTTATCCTCCAAAAGTTCCAGTAAAATTATTTTAAAACAATTAAAGTGGTTGAGTATATAGAGTGCATTTACTTTTGTTAAGCTAATTTGGTTATGTAATATTAATATGAAATTTCCTTAATAGTAAAATATTTCCTGCTGAAATGTGGACATTGTCACTTGTCACGGATTTGATAATTGCAACACAAATAAGGTATAGATTCTGTGTAAAACAAAAAGACCAAGTTGCATGCTAGATTGATACGTGTACTGTATTATTCATAGCTGTCGGTCCATTATTCATAAATTTCCAATTTCTTTCTAATTTCGTCAAAACTCTATTTTGGTTTTTATAGTGAAATCTAGAAGAAGTTATTACACCAATACAACAGTTTCTAAATTTGTCAAAACTCTATTTTGTTTTTTAAAGAGAAATCTAAAAGAAATTATTACACCAATACAACAGTTTCTAAATTTGTCAAAACTCTATTTTGTTTTTTAAAGAGAAATCTAAAAGAAATTATTACACCAATACAACAGTTTCTAAATTTGTCAAAACTCTATTTTGTTTTTTAAAGAGAAATCTAAAAGAAATTATTACACCAATACAACAGTTGTTTTTTTTTCTAAAAATGAAACAACAGTTGCTTTGGGTTCTCATTTCCTATATAGGTTTAGCCATGAACTCAGTTAAGGAGCTGATCAATGAACCAAATAATTAAAAGCTGGTACTTTAGCTTATCTTCAAAGAATCTCCAGACGAGTTGCTAAAGAATACCGTTGAAAAGTAGTTGTAATATGAGATATGATTCTGTTGTTGATGTTACAAATAAACCATATTAAGCGAAATAACGAATATATAGAGAGAGATTTGTTCAGGGCTAGTCGATTGTGGTGTGAGAGAATATGTGGTAACTTCTCTCTCTATATATATAAGATTTTGAGTGTTGACTATATGAGTTGGAGTTTTCTGTCAAAACTTTAATTGGCCTTGGTGGATTCCTAGATTCGGTCTTAACCAAATGTAAGCAGTCACTTTCTTGATGATTCTTGAACTCGAATATCATCACTATCCTATTCCTACTCACTGTTGACGCCCTATATTTATGGGCCGTTAGTGGGCTTAAGAGTTTGAGGCTAAGGCCTAGTAGCCCTTCAGAACTTATTCTCTCCCGAACTGAGTGAGCAACTTGAAGAGGGGAGAGTACACACACTTTTTAAGAGAAGATGGCGAGCACTGAGCCAGAGCACGAACACCGAGAAGAGGAGCCCGAAATCCACGAAGATGAGGACACTGGAGCTCAGGTGTCTCCGATTGTCAGGCTTGAGGAAGTTATAGTAACCTTATTTTACTACAATAGGGACTGATATTTATAAAAATAATAAGAACATAAATTAAAATTATAATATCAAAATAAACGAATAATTAAAGAATTGTAGAGTCGAGATGATTAATTTATTTTTCTAAATCTTTAAACGCACTACTGTCTTTTGTTGAATCTTTTTTAAAGCTTGATAGATAATTTAATAAGCCAATTATTTTTTTCCGTGTTTCAAAATACGTAGTGTGATGGTTGCATAGCGCTCAAATTTTCAGAATATAACTGCATATGTTTTTGTCTACCATCACCGAAAAACAGAACCTGTCGAACATAACTTTTGTGTTGTACTCTCAAACTCAAAATAAAATAAAAAAAATACTAGCATAACTATTCTAAGTGGAAGAAAGTAAACTTTTGTTGTTAAATGACTATTTTTTTCTATAAAGCTCATAAGCCCTTTTATAGAAAAAATAAACTGAGAAGCATAAGTTTCATTTTTAACATAGAAATGAAACTTTCATAGTGCACTAATGGAGACTTCAATTTTTGTCAATTAATTTATGAATTTATTTCACATTTTGACCAAAAAATTAAAGATTAAAATTATTATTGTTTGACCAAATCAAGCAAATAATATATTTTAAAATTTATTTTTTATATTTTATCAATATAAAAAATTAACATATATTTGGTTTATAAGATTATGTTAATAAACATGTAATTCAACTAACAAATCAAAACTCAAATCCACTCAAATATCCAATGTATGTATTTGCTACTTTGTATAAATTTCTCAAATCATACACATTAAATTTTCATTTCTCATTCAAATAAAATTTATTTTGACATATGAATGCATTATTCATAAAGCTCAAAAAATAGTTACAACAGAAGTTGCAGCCACTGGCGAGGAAGATGAAGACGCCGTCCTCTATCTGTACGTATTCATCCTCTTGCTCTGTTTGTTTAAGAGAGCATAGAGGGCAACGAGGCTGCTGGTTTACTTAAGAATCTTTCGGTTGAGGATAAGAAGTGAAGAAGAAGAAGAAACAGGAAGCCCTGCAGAGGACAAAAAGAAAACAAAGAAGGACAAGGAAGGAGACGTGAAGAAAACAGAAGTGAGCACCACCTCATCACATCATATTGGTCATGTTTTTTTTTTTGGCATCTCAATGGTTTGCTTTATTATTGTAACATGATGGTTTCTTCAACAGGGGTCATTTCCTTTGTCAACTCTCAAAGTTTCTGTCTTTTCAAGCTGTGTAGAGAAGAAAATCTTATGATTGTTTTTGTTGTTGTATCATCTCCAAAATCAATTTCAAAGGCAAAAATTTAAATTTGAAGTTTTAAGGTGTTTGCAAAAGAAGATTTCAAATCTAACTTTAAATTTTTGATATTTTATACTATAATCTTTATTATTGATAAAAGTTAAGAAAAATCATTAGAATATCTAATAAAAATATTAATTAATATAATCAATAAAATATTATGTGTATAAAACTACACAAAATAAATAAGAATAATAACTAAATCTTTAAATTAAGGATTAAAATGATAAATATCAAAAATGAAAATGTATATAAAATTATATAAGATAATAAATTTACAAACACTAAAATGATAAAGATAAAAAATTAAAATTTTCAAAATTGTATAAAATAAAAAATTATAAAAACTAAAGTAAACAATAAAAGTTAACAGTATTATCTAAAAATATATAATTACAAAGAAATTAAAATAAAGAACTTCAAATATGAAACTTTTACAGTAAAATTTTTTATTTGAAATTGATTTTGAAAATGCTTTCTACAGAAAAAAATCTCTAAAAATTGTTTCCGAAATCTAGATCTGAAAAAGAGTACTCAGGCTCTCCCAATAACTATGCCTGAATCTAACCAGAGTTCGCAGTTATGGAGGAACCTGAAGTGTTTGACTTGAGGAGGGTCTCTTTACTATGTCGGTTTTGTCTTGAAGATATAGCACACATTCTTTATTTTGTACTAGTGGTTAGCCCGCCCTACGGGCGGGATGTGATTTATTTGTTATTTGAGTTAAACTGTTTGTTATAAATCATTGTTGTGTGTTTGTTAGGTTATTATTTGGAACTAATGATTTCCTGAATGTTTTTGGATGTTTATAAATTATGACCATGAAATAGTGATTGGCGAAAACTATTGGAATAGTAGTTTGATATTTTATCGTTGTATGATCGCGAAGGTGAATTATATTATAGAATATCTATACTATAATAAAAGGGGGATATGAGAGTATATTAAGATGTCCACATCATCAGATTAATTCAACCAATAACAATCTTTCTTTTTGCCACTCTATCATGGGCTTCACACAATATTTCGATCGGGCTTCAAAACTTAATTTTCGTTTGGTCTTGGTGGCCCATATTGCAGATGGTTGGATCGTTTGGGCTTGGATACTGAATAATTAAGTCATCACTTTGGGCTTATATCTATAACAAGGAGACAAGGGCATTTTTAGACACGTGACAGCTCCTCATTATTCTTCATCTCATTGTTTTCCTTTACAAAATATATGGGCCCGTTTAACACAAGCTTATTGTCGGCCCAAAAAACCACGGACAAACTATATCCAACCATGTCGTGCTGCCCCTTCGTCTTCTATATCTTTTACTGCGATCCCTAACCTCACCGCACGTTTCAATTCGCCGGGTGTAACGGCTGCCGTCCACAACTATGAATCATCAAATCGTATTCATTCCCATAACAGTTCAAAGTCACACTAGCTCTTCACATCCCCTACCTTCTCCCTATATATCTCTCTCTGATTTTTCGCTTCTCTTAAGCTATCTCTTCACATCCCATACATTCACACTACATGTTTCTCTCTAATTTTTTATTATGTCTTCAAATGGGTTTTAGGCATCCCTACTCTTTACGTCGTTCCTAGACGATGGCCCTCTGCTAAACGCTATGTTTGTTGGCTCATATTCAATCTATGTTTTTCTTTTGTTGTTTTCCAGGTGGAAACAAAGATTAGAGAAACGGCAAAGAGGCTGGAGAAGCAACTATGGGAAACCTTTATTTCCTTTCAGGAAAGTTTTAACTTTTCTTTCAGGAGTTTTTTCTTTGGTTTCTTCTCAATTCTATGATATGATAGTGAAAAGTTACTAAAACTCTGTTTCCTATTATTGCAGATCAACAGAGGAGCCGATTCAATCAACAAAAGCTTCAAAATTGTAATCCAGAAGAAAAAGCAGCTCATTGTGGGCAATGTTCTTTCTCATGCTTACAAACTAATGACTGATATGTTTGTAATTATGTCATTCAAAAGGTCTGTTCATACTTGACCCTATGTCTTATATTGCATTGCCCATGAGACTATCCCTTATTTATGTGACCCTATTTCAGTTTTTGAATACCACAACCCATCACGAAGAAAGGAACTCGAGGATCAACTCATGGGACATATAGTACCACCTTGTCTGCCATTGTATGGATGTGAAGTGATACAAAGGTATAAATCTATGAAAATTGTACAAATGGTGGACTCAGGGGTGATAATTTGTTTTAGTGTAGGCTCTCTTCATATCACAAAACCTGATCAAAAAGTTCATGAGATGTGTTCATGAGATGTGTTCATGAGATGTGTTCGAAACCAAAACGGAAACCATGTGATCCAGCAATGCATCCATAATATCCCAGCAGAGTAAGTTGGATTCATGTTTAGCTGCATTCCTTGATCAAGTTTATACGCTCTCTATCCATCCTTATGGCAGCCATGTCATACCGGTAGTAAGAAATCAATTAAACAATTGTTTTCCCTCTCCTTATCTTGGTTCCTTTCATTCTTATACAATAACAATTCATCTTCACATTTTTGTTTCCCTTATGTACAGTATAGAAGCATCTGGAGCGTTTTTCAAATGAGCATCAGTCTCAGTTCATTACCGAGGAGATACATGGAATCAGTATGCATCATTTCCAAGGACCAATATGGAATAAACAAAATCTCACAGTTTGTTAAGATAATGTAAAACCAATGTTCCTATTTGACATAATGTATTGGAGACATTTAAAGCTTTGTGATAAGCGTATTGAGAAACACTTTTCGATTTAGGTGTGTCGAGAGACCAGTTTAAATTATACAGCTTTCATGTTCATCTTTTTGAACTTTACGTGGTTGTTGTTTTGTACGGATATGATTTATGTTTCTGGTTGAATAAAATGCTGTGCTGGAGCCTTATATCCAAGGAAGGACATGATCAATCATGCTAGGACGGGGATAAGAAAGACTCTTGCTTTTGGAGTTCCAGTCATTGACGAATCATTGACTTTGTTTTGTCTAATACAAATTCTTTTATGTTCTTTTAATATTAGAACCGATTCTAATTGTTCGACAAATTTAAGATAATGTAAAACCAATGTTCCTATTTGACATAATGTATTGGAGACATTTAAAGCTTTGTGATAAGCGTATTGAGAAACACTTTTCGATTTAGGTGTGTCGAGAGACCAGTTTAAATTATACAGCTTTCATGTTCATCTTTTTGAACTTTACGTGGTTGTTGTTTTGTACGGATATGATTTATGTTTCTGGTTGAATAAAATGCTGTGCTGGAGCCTTATATCCAAGGAAGGACATGATCAATCATGCTAGGACGGGGATAAGAAAGACTCTTGCTTTTGGAGTTCCAGTCATTGACGAATCATTGACTTTGTTTTGTCTAATACAAATTCTTTTCTGTTCTTTTAATATTAGAACCGATTCTAATTGTTCGACAAATTAAAATTAGTAGTACTTCTATTATTCAAAATTATATATAAGATAGGTGAGCAAGATGAAGTTAAATAAACTTATAGGATAACATCTAGATATTATTGAATCTTGCTTATTAGGTTATTTTTTAAATCAACTATTAAATTTATAAATAATAGTAATAATTTTGATTTAGCTTTATTAATTTTCAGGTCTCTTTATTTAATTTTCTGTTTTCAAATAAAAGTATAAACTTTCATATAAACAAACAAATAAATATACTTTTTAGTTGTGTATTTCACCCAATAAATTAACCTTATCAGTCTAACTAAAATTTACGGTTATTCAATTTTGGAAATTTTGGTGTAATATACATATCAAAAATTTATTAGTGTGGTAAGAAATAACCGAAATACTGTGGCTTGAATGTTGCATAGAAAAATGTTTAAATGGTTAAAGTAAAATCATGATTTTATAAAAATATCAAAATTCTTTTATCAGATTTAAGCAGGGGAAAGGAAGCTTTAGTAAATAAAATTTAACACAAATCCACAACTGTGTGACTGTCTACATGTGATGAATTAACAACTCTTTATAAGGTAATTATTGAGCATCAAAAACAGAAAAAATGAATGATAATCACGAGAAACAATCCGAGAATTTATAAATGTGAAAACTTACTTCAAGTAACTATGTTCTTCAACTGGTGGGGGTTCAAATTGCAGCTCTGACAGCCACACATACTAAGTTCTATACCTTGCGTCTCACCGGATGGACAGATGATTGTAACCGAGCAGGAGATAAAACGTAAGGTTATGGAATGCCTTCCCATCCAAGAAATCTCAGGTAAAACGAATTAACTTATTTGCATTAACAAAATGATATTTTCAGAGGAAATAACTTTAAATTTTTGTCTTTATATGAAGAACATGGATACTGAGAGAAAGAAATAACATGGTTATTGCGATTGTGATGTCATCGCTTGGTAGAACAACAATTAGCTGAAAGAACCTTTTGTATGTATTCAAAATGCCATCCACTTCTATATCTCCTGCAGAAACCACAAATGGAATGATGACACATCAGGGTTCCCTCTTGAAACCCCAAATTCTGGGAAATGATACCAAACATCATCTTTCTCGCCTATGAGGAAATGATACCAAACAAGAAGTTGTTTTTCTTTCCTTTGTCCTCAGCAAACCTTTGGAATAGACTAAGGCGTTGGTAGTGACATCACCAAAATGTGATTTTTGGAGTGGAATCTCTAGACGAGGTAGAAGCTTGTGATTTGAGTTTTCCATGTACAAAGCTTACCATTTCGCACAAAGCATGAAATATTATGTGTCCATGAACACCCTACTCACCTTTGTATAAAGGTCTTGCAAAACGGACGTGTAATTTGGTTCATCATGATTAATTCTCACCAGTGTACTCTGCTGATTCATATGCATGCTCATAATTCTCTGAGTTGTGAGGCCACAACTTGAATTTTGCTGCTTGATCAACTTTTTTCCAGTATTGCAAAATAATTCTACACTATACGTGGGTTAGCTTATCACCAGTTTTAAAAATTACGCTGAACAAATCTGCGATAAAAAAATGACCTATATAAATACCATGTTGAGTAAAAATTACATTGTCAAGATATTTTCCCTTATAAAAATATATTATATATTTTAAAAAAATAAAGAAGCTGGGATTACATTAGTGAGAAGGTTGTAAGTTCTTTGTGGCGTCTACACTGTAAGGGTTACAGTGGAAACTCTGAGAGAAGCCAAGGAAAAAAAATAAGAGAAGCTGAGAGAGGTTGGAAGAAGAAAACAAGAAGATGGTAGCGAGAATGAAAAAAACTAACATGAACAGCTGCGAAAGCTAAATAAGAGAAGTTAGGTATAGTCGTGTAGAACAATAGCATAAAAAAAATAAAAGCATATAAAATGGAGGAAAAACATGTAGTAAAGAAAAAGATTGGTGATAATGGAGCGAACCTTGAAAAAATTCAGGGAAGGATGAAGGTGAAAGAGATTGAGTCTAATGAACCGCAAATTATCATTTAAAGAACATTTTGTGTATATTGTCAAACAAAAATCGGTTGTGTTAAAATTAATAAAGGATACAAAAAAATAGAAATAAAATAAAAAAATTAACCATAAATAAATTTAGTAAACTCTTTATCTTTTTTTGCTTAATTTATGTATTAATATTAAAGATTGATTCTGTTAATAAAAGTTTACAGTTTTTAATATAAATAATATACACACTATATATGACATAATAATTTAAATGAAATTATTTTTTTGTAGGTAAGAAATTATGGCGTAGCCCGGGACAGTCTCTAGTTGATATAATTGTGAGATGTTATTGCATCAAGGAAGTCACAGATATTGATAGTGGGTAGGTGTCGAGTTTATAGTTCGCATATAGTGTTTAATAATGTCTGGTGGTTTTATGCATATTACAAAAATGCTATTTGTTTGACAAAATAGAAGTATACAAATACTCAGATAATATATTTTATTGGTTGAGAACATAACCGGGCTTGCTTATCGATACATTATGCATTATTTGAAGATGTAAATTTTTTTTTTGAAGATTTAAAGTCTTTTTTGAAGATGAAAAGTTATGGGACACATTCAAATGAAATAATACAATTTTAATCTTTTTTATTTGCTTATAGTATAGTAGTAGTCGCATATCTTATAAAGTGACAAAGTAGAACAAAAAGAATATAAGCACAGCTTGGTTTTATTTTCTATGATTCATTAGCCTAAATAGGTATTTCATTTGTTTCAAGTCTTCTCTCTCGAAGGCGTCAATGACCAAATTGTAGATGATTATGTCCATGAATTCCATCATGGCACTCATCTTCTTGTCCATATGAATCAAGGAGGATATTGAATGTTCCGGTATTGAGTTTGATCCTAGAGCTATGAAACATGATGGAGCTCATTCGTATATATTATTTTATGTCTATTTCGTTTTCAAGCAAAAGATCATTGGAAAATAATATATAGTACCATTCCAGAAGCAAGAGGCATTCCGTATTCCCGGGCAGTGAGAATGTCTTCATCTAGGGTCACCTCAAATGAATCATCATTGTCTTTCTTTACGTTTGGTTGAGGAGTGTTTGATGCAGCCGCTGCTCGCTTTGCGTTATGCTGCTTTACTTGCGTCTTTCTTTTAATATGATCACCTACTTTTTCTCATTTTCGGAATACATCAGACACTTCAAGATTAGCAATCATATCGACATACCTAGTAAGATCGAGTACAGTAAGTGGAACCAAAATAAAACATATGAGCTTCAAAGAATCAGAACCACAGATTCACATAGACAGAAGATAGAGGCTCACCTTTGGCGGTAACGTTTATCAATATCAGTTAGACCATGATACTTGTATTGTCTGGCCGTGGAAGGAGAGACTTTGTGAGAATTGTAAAGGAATTCACACATATAGAAAGCCCCCCCTGAGAATAACATAGATTAAACAGTTAATATAGAAACCTAAAAACAATGCTTCTCTAAGGAGATTAACCATTTTATTAAAGTTCACCTTTCTCGGTCCTCTACATTGAGCCACAAGCACCAAAAATATCATCAATGTCTATGAATACCTTCAGCAGTTCAAACTGATCACCTGACAGCCTTTCCTTCTCACAGTATAGCTATGAATAAACATAAACGTAGAGATTGCATTCCCAAAGCCATCTTAATGATCTAATTAGCAAAAATGGAAGAAGATGAAACCTGAATGGTTCCAGAGTCTTCCCTCAGAGTCAAGAATGCAAGTTTCTCAAACACTCTACGATAATGTCTCTCTCGGCTATAGAAACACGATCACTCTCATTGTTTGATTCTTCTCCGTTCGCTAGATGGTTTATATCTCTTGGAGCTGATTTGCACTGTGGCTTTTTTTTTTCCCACTTGTAAGCATAAGGATCAACACCTTGGACTCTCAGTTCTTCAACCTAATGAACCAAATCAAAAACGTTCATCAAAAATGGAGAAGACAACCTAGATGCTTAGTAACTTGACGGGCTAAGCTTCCTTGAAATATATGTATTGGTAAAGTCAATGTATTAGTTTGTGATCTGTAGACGTATGGACCCCAAAGTCAACACTCTCCTTTTAATGTACTTCTTCCTAGCATTTCTACTCTCTGCAATAGTTCGCCACCTACTACACAACAAAACCCAAAAGATTCCAATCAAAACTCCGAGGTTTTTCCAATGGTCGGATATAATTACAGAGGTGATCAATTGATTTTTGTTACCTGAGAACCGCCATTGCCATCGTAGACACCGAAGGAATGAGCCGCCGTTGTTGATTGAGGACTGAAACGACCATCTATTAACGTATTCGGTGGAGATTGAAGGAATATGGATATCATGAACTTGAACAGACTTCAGCTCTCAGTTCTGCTGATCGTCTTCTTCTCAACCCGATCTCTCGTATGAGTCGTTGATTTCTTTATTATTGGCAGCAATATCAGCGACTATCTCTGATGATGAGGATTCCTTTTAAGTTGGGTGGAATTGATCAGAGAGGAAAAAGCTTTCCTAGATTGAGTTCCATGAGATCCAGAAACAGAACACGAAGTCTCCAGAAACCATTTGGCGTTAGCAGCAGCTTTTACCCAACATGATTCCCGCGAGTTCCATATGGGTTTCTAGGAAACGCAAATCAACCGTCGGAGATACTTCTTCCATTGATTAAATCATAACTCTTGATAGATTTGTAAAGCTCTGCAGCTTTTTTATTATTTAGGTGATGGTTGATGACGGAACAAAAGTGAAAGTGCAAGACATAAATATGTGGTGATGACTCGTTGTTGTGTATATAATTTCTACCTTCTAAAAGTGTTGTAGACACAAGGGAAATTGATCCGAAGATCAAGTAGTGGGGAAAATTGGTTGAATGCCATAATAAATATCATCTGAAAGTGGAGCAGAAGCGTTACGATGGTTTCTCACGACGGTGGTTTCAGGCATAAGTGATCAACGTAGAAGATGTGAAAAGTGTTATAAGTAAATGGGTTTAGGCCCAAGGTTTATTTATCCAGCTTATTCGAAAGTAACGAAAATGTTAAAATGGAACTATTATTTGAAAAAGTGACACGTGTCTTGTTTTGCCTCCCTCTACCCGATGATGTGGAGGGCTATGGAGAGAGACAACTCTCTTCTATTTATAAAGATTTTTTTTTTTTGAAATTTCTCTCTTTCACAATCATTTAATCAAATTAGGTTTCGAGAAGGAAACGAAAATCGTAATTTACATGAACCAAAGAATTATATGGCAATGACTTTCTTTTTGTTTTTATTTGGAGATTACGTAAATAGATTATTTGTTTAATTGTAGTTTTGCAAAATCGTTGTGTGACTTGTATTTTTAGCTAATTATCTCTATTTTTGTTTTGCAGAAATGAGTGTATCCTATATCAAATATTTATCGTTACTACATTGGCAATGTTAATTTTGCAATTGGCATCTTCTATTTTGCTAAAACAACAATATACAAATCTAAGCTAAGCTATAGATAGAAAATAATCATACTTTAAGAAATTTTGGCGTGAGTGCAGCTAATCTACCCTTTATATAGCTAACTGTATACACAAGTTCCCAGTCTTATTTTTCAAACGTTTTCTTGGAAGAGCTACATAAACACAATAAACTTCTCAGTTTGCATCAAGCTTCATAATAATTGAATCATCATCTATAGCTCTTCCTTCAACTTCTTTATTTTTTTTTACCTTTTCTCGATGATCTCTTAAAGAGTTTTGACTCTTGATAAAGACACTAGAAGATTCTAACTCAATATTCTACCAGATACAAACCAAAACGGCACAAAAGAAAAAGATGTACAACTTGTGAATTATCATATTATCTACAAGGGTCTGGGAAAACATTATTTGTCTGGTGAGGTTAAGGGATCTTAAGCAACATAGCAACATTCTGCCCTTTTCATGAATCTAGAAACTCTTATTCTCTCTATCACATTCTTAACTACACTTGTGTTACTTAAAATGCTTAAAGAAACTTCACAGTCTCAACGTAGTCGATGCATTTGTTCTTTTAATAAAATCTAGCAAAATGAACAAATTCTAAGCGTAATTTTCTGTTTGATGTGTATTAATTCAGACTCATATATATACATATCTATGTATTTAAGTATTTTATAATATTAAGTAATGGGTGATCTTTTTCCATTAGTCGACCTAATTTGACTATCGTTAATATATCAGAGACGTGTTTGTTAATTTTTAAACTATCTTGTGAGAATTTTCAAACATAATGGACTCAAATGAGTAGAGATGACGTAAATGCAATTCGAGATCTCTGATTTCCAGTGTCATAATTAAATGAAATGCACAACAAATATTTTTAAAAGACAAGAAAGGATAAGTTAAGTTGCTTTTGTGTAATCATGCGGTGCCATCTTTCTAGATGCATTAGACTGAGTGGTCTTTAAAATGATTTGCGCAAAAGACTAAGACGAAGATAATGTATTTTATTAAAACTGTACAAACAAATTGAATCACGTTTAAGCAAAAAAAAAAAATTGAATTACATTTGCGTTGTTTTATAGCATAAGATGAGATCGATCATTTTGTTTGTTTGACAGCAGATGAGATCTTATACTGGTACCCATGCATTATATGAATTTTATGAATATATTGTAGGTTCATATGAGATTTAGAAGAAAACAAAACATGGTACGTATACGATGGATGACCTACTCAAAAGTGAAAAGGCGTGACCGCATAGGTATGGGACTAAGCACTAACCACAACAATGAATGTTTAAGTAAATGGCGAGTGAGTGATGAAATGAAATTGCATGGATTACAAAATTAGAACTTTAATAGCCAATTTTTTCTTCATTTTTTGATCCACTACCAACTCCTCACCATTTCTTTTTTTTTTTATAGATAAACTCCCACACCATTTCGTCATTTTTATAGTTTTCACTTTCACATATATTAATAAAATATATTAATTTTTATTATAAGTATATTATTTTGGTGTTTAACTATTTCTCATAATTTTATCAATAGATATGCGGTAAACACAATTAGTGTTGTTAAAGTTATAATTTACAATTATTACTTAATAAAAATACACTAAAATGTAAGACATGTATCTTATAAAAAAAAAAATTCTAAAACATGGATTTAGTTTTTTAACAGAGTGAGTATTAGAATATTACAGACCAAATCATATTTTCTGATTCCATCATTTAAAAAGAATGTCAAGCTGAAAGAATGATAAAAATATAAACTGAGAATTTAGTTAGCAGAATTTATAAGGTATTAAAGACATGTTGACTAGTTGGTGGTCTATCTACCATGAGTTTAATTGATACTCTTCACATTAAGACAAAAGAAAACAAGAAATCAATCCTATATACAAATAAATAACAAATGGCAAATCATATATGCCGTCAATTTAGCACTAATTAGGTATAGCATGCACACTTGCTAACAACCTTTGATGATTACAGCTACTAATCAGCTAACAATTAACTTGAATGTAGTGAACATGGTAAAGAAACTAACTAGTTTCCAATGAAGAGAAAAAGTTACATTTCCTTTAATGGAATAAATGTTGGATCGGCCATGTACTGATATGATTTGATGTATCAACAAGACTCATAAACGATAAAATCAAATGAATCACGGGATGTATCGATTATAGAGCATTTGATTTAACGGTAGTCTCCTTTTAACGTCGTCAGCTTAACTTCCCTCGTGAAAAAGATGTTCTTAACGCCGCCGTGACAGTTATCATCCTTAGTTAGGTGTGCACATCCAAAATGTCAATTTATCACTAAATACTTAACTTTGTTAAATGTAAGTTATGAAAAAATGGATACAACTAGAATGCATTTTTTGGAATAAAAGTTTTATGAATACTTAATTTCTGTGTATTCCAAAAACTGTTCACTAGACAATAGAAAATTGAAAGAGTATTTCATTTTATTTCATATTATTCTAAAGAACTATCATTCATTTGAAAAATAATTTTAAATCAAAAACGTTTTGAAATAAGTGGAATGATTATTTTATTCTATTAAATTCCATAAATAATAATTCTAACCATTTCACATATCTTTTTTTATATATCACCAGCATTACACCTTATATGTAGTAATGAAATATATGCTATATGGGTAATTTCTCTGCTATTCATAAAAAGTCAGAAACAAGCTAATATGTGATAAACAAGATTTAGGGCCATACTCAGTTACTCATATGTAAATATATATATCTAATTTCTCTCCCTTTGTTATTACATTTCAGATGAACACAAAACACTAAGTCCAACTATATTTTGACAAATGTGAACGGTTATCCAATAAAAGAAGTTATAATCTAATCTTGCATATTCCCATTATAATATTAGAGGTTTTTACTAATACCAGGAGCTATTCGGGGCCTATCACGTAATCCCTCAATAGATTTTTTTAAAAAATTTTGTAACAAAAATAGAATTTTAAAATGACTAAAATAAATATTTTTATTTTAAAAATTTTAATATTTTTTATTTTATTTTTAATTTTAAATCCAATCTCCAAAACCCCACCTCCAAGATCTCACTCATGACTCTAAATCCGACGTCTAGATTAGTTAAAAGATATAAATGTATATTTACATTTTTTAATGAAATTTAGTTGGTATTTTATTCTCCTCAAATACTACTATTTTGGAGACAACAAAATTTTAGATCTATTTTTAATCATTATTTTAAAGTTTAATCACAACATGTTAATAGAATCGTGGATCTTTGAAATAACGGTGAGAATCCTTTCGAAATGAAATAAATATCACTAGTATGATAAACTATTTCTCTCACACACAAACAAAAAACTTTTCATGATTATGAGATAATCATAACTAAATATTAATATTTATAGATAGTAACTCCACGTCGTGAAATCCCATTATACATGCTCTCACAAGCCTAAATCCTTAAGCTTTGCCGACACTCATATTCATTGTTTCATTTATCCAAATATAAAGACATGGTGATCCTTAAATTAACAAGCAGATCCATACGAAAAAAAACATACCAAGAAATCAAAGTGAATTAAGCAAACAAAAAGTATCAAAATGATAGCTAAAACATGGTGGCAATAGAAATAAGATGCATCTCAATTTCCATAATTCTTTTTTTTCCCCACAGAAAGAAATATGATGATGGGACGTAAATAAAGGTGAGCAACTACAATATGAATAATCAAGTCCAACTTGTTGCTTGTGACTTGTGACTGAGCAAACATAAAAGTCATCCTCTCTTTCTCTACCTCTCTCTCCCAAACACAAAGACTCACAAAATAAAACAAGAACCCTAATATTTAAACTACATCCTAACATAATCACAGGGATCATCACAGATGGAGGGAGAAACCGCAGCCAAGGCCGCGGCGAGTTCCTCCTCATCTCCAAGCCGCTACGAGTCTCAAAAAATACGAGACTGGAACACTGTCCTTCAGTACCTAAAGAACCACAAGCCACCTCTGAGCCTGTCTCGTTGCAGTGGCGCACACGTCATTGAGTTCCTCAAGTACCTCGACCAGTTCGGTAAGACCAAAGTCCACGTCCTGGCTTGTCCCTTCTTCGGAGACCCGAACCCACCGGCTCAATGCACGTGCCCTCTCAAGCAAGCTTGGGGAAGCCTAGACGCTCTCATCGGCCGTCTAAGGGCTGCGTTCGAGGAAATAGGCGGTGGTCTGCCCGAGTCAAACCCTTTCGCTGCTAAGGCTGTTAGGATCTATCTTAAAGAAGTCCGTGAAACTCAGGCTAAGGCTCGAGGGATTCCTTACGATAAGAAAAAAAGGAAACGGCCTCTTACAGCCAAGGCAACTCCTAACGTGGATGAGGGAGAAGGCAGTGGAGGAAGTGGTGGTGATGCTTTGGTCGTTGCTTCAACTAGGGTATAGTCACGTACGCCACCGACGGAGTCCATATACCCGATGCTATATCTTAATAAATTATATATTATATGGTGTAGTAATTCTTGTGTTCTTTATTTCCTAAATAATGATATATTTTGTGTATTATTTATTGAGATGTAAATTGCAATTGTATACATGGAAAAGAGGATGACACATTATAAATAAGAAAAAAGAAAAAAAAAACATTATAAATAAGATGTTATTATGTTTAGTAATAATGTTATATACAGTGATGGGTTTATTTTTTTCACCTTGATTGATTGATCAGTACGAAAGTGTATAACTGTGACGTTTGTACGTGCGAACTCTTGAAGCTCACGTGAGCTGTGATTTATTTCACAAGTCACGAATCTTCAGGTGCTTTCTTTTTAGAGATTTAATGATGATGGTGATGGACTGATGATCATCTTCTTACTCTCACATTATTTATTTCTTCACAATTTCAACGACTCAAAAATATCCGAGTTTTCTTTATTTGTTTTAGTTTAGAAAACTATATACATTTGATAGGCATAGAAGTTTGGACGATTATGCTTTCAAAAAAAAGTTTTAGTTTTCCAGTTTTCGTGGAATTCACATGAGAAATTAAAGATTACATATCGGTTCAATTACCTTATATACACGTTATATACCTTGTTAACTGAAACATGATAAGAAAGAGAGGAATAATATTACAAGCTAAAGACCCATTTTACTTAGAAATAGCAAAAATAAAAAAAATAAAATAGTAGGTGATCTTAAATAAATATATGTTAAATTTTGAAAAGGACTAGTGGCCAACCTAGCATTAATTCTCTTGGTAACCAATATACAAATCTTTATCATAATAGAGAAATACTCTAAATATTTATATCACACTTATAGTTTCTTTTTTTTTCAAACCTAACACTTCATTTCAAACCTAGCACATTTTCATACATCCCAAACTCAAAGCACTTTATTAGCACGGAGAAAAAAACAGTTAGCTAATTAGCTAGTAGAGATGACTCCATGGTCTTCAGATGAGCTAGTGCTTTGGAAAGTGCAATTTATTAAGCTGGCAGTGGGGTAGGCAGAAACGGAATACTTAGTACTTGGTTTAGCCTGTATGAGTAGTAAAAAATTTACTTGTGGTTTGTTTGTTAAAAAAATATTTACAATTTCAAGTATTTACTAAAAAATAACAGATTTGTAAGTTATTTTTCTTGTTTTATTATTTTTAAATTACTTGTAAATTACTTAAAGTTATTAGTAAATTATTTTCTAACTAATTGAAATTCAAAACTAATAACTTTATTAATTAGAAAGACTAATCTTATGTTTTTCTTATATTTTATTCAATTCGAAAAACATAATATTTTTAAAAGAACTTCAAGATATTTCTATAAATATATCACATATTTTTGTTTTGCTTATGACAATGACAATATAAATAAATTATTTTACTATAATTTAAAAAAATATATTTTGTTCATTAACAAAAATGAATAAAAAACCAAATAACGCTAAATAATTATTATTTTTTTGTCAAATTATTACTTTTATTTTAAATGACTTGATACTCTAACTTTACGAGTCAATAATGAGTAATTGTGGTCACCCCTAGCTGGCAGGCTCAAATCTTGACTCTACATGTTCAAAGTTTACCAAATTTATTTGTCAAACGAGATATATTTTGAACACTTTTCTGTCAATGAGATGTATTTTGAACACTTTTCTGTCAATGAGATGTATTTTGAACATCATCATTTTGATAGTTGTTTTGAATTATGATTAAAATAAGCAAACTATATAATCTCTTACCAGAAGAATATATAATAACCATTTTAATAGAATAGAAACTATTGATGTGTTCGACCACATAGAAACTAATGATGTGCTAAATATATAAGTTGAAAATGTGAAATGAATACGAGCAGAAAAAATATATTTCACATTGCACACAAGGGTAGGTGATGCCCGTTAGGGACGACATAGAGGTGTCTTTTGGAAAAAGAAAAAGTGATTAAAAATGAATCGTCGACAGCAGGATTCGAACCTGCGCGGGCAAAGCCCAATTGATTTCGAGTCAATCTCCTTAACCACTCGGACATATCGACAATTTGATTACCTAACCAGAAACAAAAAGCACTTCAAACACTGGCGTAAGGCCACAGTTCTCTTAGGCATTTTATCAGGATTTCAGAGCTGGTTTATTCCCACAAGAAAAAAAAGTTGGATCAGCTTCTGTTCATTATCGTCGTTGTAGTTACACGAATACGATGTAGCGATGTACCAACCCACATTACAAACATCTATTGGGCTGGGTTTCAATAAGGTTGGATGAATATGGGCCTTAGATGTCGTTTTAGTTATTGCAAAACATGTTCAGTTGGTTTTACAAACCGGTCGGTGAAGAAGATTTTAAGACAACTAAAAGACAAACTGTTTCTAAAAAGTAGCTTAAGAGTTTTGGTCTGTGTCTGTGTCGCAAACCCCTCATGTCTGGCATGTACAATCAAGACGGCGGCAGAGGTGCGCCTATCCCGTCCTACGGAGGAGGTGGAGGTTATGGAGCCAGTGATGCTGGATATGGAGGACGCGGTGCTTCTGGCGGAGGTGGATACGGCGGACGCGGTGGTTACAGCGGCGGAGGCGGAAGAGGCAATCAAGGTATGTGATTCTGATTTCTTTAGATCTGAATGATTTGTCCTTGCATATTTTTTAGATTTTTCCGTGAATGATTTTCCCTGGAATGTTTTGATTCGATTCAGGCGGCGGTGGATATCAAGGAGGTGATCGCGGTGGAAGAGGAGGTGTCGGCTGCGGGAGAGGTGGTGGTGGCAGAGATGGTGATTGGCGTTGCCCTAACCCTAGGTAATGATTGCATTACTCTGTTAAGCTTTAGTTTATTTAGGATTCATTGTGTAATGAGATTGGATTGTCTGCTAGCTTCCTTGCTGGAAGTATGTTTTGAAGTTGTTTACCCTCGGAACTGTTTGTATATAGCTGTGGGAACGTGAATTTTGCAAGGAGAGTTGAATGTAACAAGTGTGGTACACCTGCTTCATCTGGTACTGGTGCTCGAGGAGGTGGTGGTTATAGCCGAGGTGGAGGTGCTAGTGATCGTGATAGTGGTAGGAACTATGAGAGTAGTAGATATGATTGTGGCAATAGGAGCGGTGGTGGTGGTGGCTCTTATGGTAGTAACAATCAACATAGGGATAGAGATAATGGTTCTTATGGTCAGGCTCCTCCCTTGGCAGCTATTCCATCTTACGATGGTTCTGGCAGTTATCCTACACCACCTTCCGGGTATGGAATGGAAGCAGTTCCCCCTCCTTCAAGCTATGCTGGTGGACCCTCCTCATACGGTGGTGATGCACCTGGTGGTCTGGGTGGTAGAGGTGGTGGCTATGATGGTGGTAATGCTCCTCGACACCAGGAAGCTAGTTATGGAGGAGATGCACCTGCTGAAACGGTCAAGCAGTGCGACGAAAGTTGTGATGATACTTGTGATAATGCCAGAATATACATCTCTAATTTACCTACCGATGTGACTGTTGATGAACTCAAGGATCTCTTTGGTGGCATTGGCCAAGTAATAACACTGGTCTTTTAATTCTGTTGTGTTTTTAGTTATTCGAAAGAGCTTCTCCTTAGCCATGGATTCTTGTTTCTGTATTTGTTTATTGGTGTGCTGATTGGGAGTGCACTTCCTGTTGGATCTATGATAGGTTGGAAGAATCAAGCAGAAGCGGGGTTACAAAGATCAGTGGCCTTATAATATCAAGATTTACACTGATGAGAAAGGATATAATAAAGGTGATGCCTGCCTGGCTTATGAAGATCCTAACGCCTCACACTCTGCAGGGGGATTTTTCAACAGTATGTACCACGGAATGGGAGTCTTGTTTATTGAACTCCTTAAAATTTCTATTTGATGAGCGATAGTGGATTGTTTTGTAGATTATGAAATGAGGGGGAACAAGATTAGTGTAACGATGGCAGAGAAGTCTGCGCCCAAAGCTCCTGCTTTTGACCAGAGGTGGTGGCTTTCTTGATTCTTTATTAGTACTTTATATTTTCTTTCTCGTTACTATTTAGCTACAACATGTGGGTTTTTTTTGGGAATATCCGAATATGTTCTCTTTGCATTTGTTTGTTGTTCTTTGGAACTGTATGGGCCTTGTTTCCTTCTGTGGATCTGCTTAGTACATTCATATGGGTGTGACAGAAAACGTTGGGAGTTGTATTTGCTATCTAACTACATCTAGGGATATATAGGAAATAATCCACTTTTTTTTTAATGTGTCTTGTAATTTTAGATGTGGCTGCTTTTGATATGAGAAGATTCCTGGTTTTTTAATAGTTGGTAATAATGTGGTCTTTGCTAAACTTGTAAATGGTGCAGAGGCGGTGGTAGAGGAGGAGGAGGGGGTGGCTATGGTGGGGGAGACAGAAGAAGGGATAACTATGGTTCAGGACCAGACAGAAATTACCATGGGGGGAACCGGTCTCGTCCATATTGAGAAAGAAAGAAGAATCAATGAATCAGCTGTTATTTTCTCTAAGAGTTGTGTCTGTGTGTGTTCTATGAATGATCATATACTGGAGATACCAAACAAACAAAAAAAGAAGGTAGGTTTTGTTCACTTAGACATTGAGCAAGATTACCTCTTTTTCCTACTTATTAGCTTGTATCTTTGTTTTGTTTTGTTATCTTTGGGGATCTCTATGATTTATGCATGTGTGGTTCTTGTTTTAAAAAAAAATCTTTTTCTTGTGTTGTTTTATAGAAGCAAGTGGATAATTAACTCCAAAATGCATTGCCAAATTGGTGGGTAAAGTTAGAGTTCATGAATAATTCAGGTGAGTGCATTCATCTTTGTACTTTCTACTAGTACAACTCCCTTTGTTGTTTCTATTCTTTCTTTCTCTTTTTGACTCTGTTCAACACAAAAAAAAAACAGTCATGTAATATGCACTCACTTAGGCAAACAAAGCTAGCTTGTACGATTAGCAGAGTTATTAGTATTTCTCTTTTTTTATAGCAACATATGTTCCATGACTAACATTTTGGTATTGTTTGCATAACATTAAAGTAAATGTGAAAACCATAATATATATATATATATATATATAATATATATATTGTAGATAAATAGAATAAATGTTTTATGAATTATGATTAATGAAAATGTAAAAGATTATAGCATCTCAACCCCATTATTAGTTTTGTCTCTATAATAGCATTTAGAGACAATTTCACTCAAACACATTGTTTTTTTTTAATTACTATTTCTTCTCTATAGTTAGAGCATCTTCAGTATATGTTTTTATAATTTGTTCAAACAATAGAAAACTCTATTATAGAGTTAGTTTGCTCCAATGTATGATTAAGTCTCTTTATTTTAGAGAAAAATATAGATGAATGATACTTTTATCTCTATATCTAATGATGAAAATGACATTTCTCTATATTTCTTCAAGAAACTCTATTAAGTATGTATGATGAAAAGAAAAAAAAATCCCTTAGGGAAAAAAAGCATGAGGAAATAGATGCATGGGAGCTACCACGGCCGTACCTTGGATGTCCCGGTCCCTTATTTAACCTCTCACGTCATTTTCAACACTGTAAAAAGTAACAAAGCTAGGAAAATTTGCTTGTATAATATGTTCCCACATTTCAGTTTTAGATAAAAGATTCGTTTCCCTGCATTTTATATAAACACATTTATTTAAAAATTCAAACTATAGTATTAACAGAAAAATGCGTAAGTAAGTGGTTCTTAAAATATGTGTAAGAAAATCCAAAAGGTGCATTTTGTATTTAATAATGCTAAAAATATGCTTTCACAAGTGAATAAACCATAATGAGAAAGAAAAAGACATGAACACTAATCAAAAACTAGCTATAAGTGTTCCCAAAATGACGCACGTCCACATCTGTTTTAAAAAAAGAACACCACTTTTGGATCTATAGTATTTTTTCTCTCCACTGACGATCAGTATCATTACGCTTTAGGTGAAACAAAACGTGGTCTGAAAGAATAGTTTGCATGGTTAGGTATTTTCCCAGCAATGGCCAGACCGTCCTGCCAATCCATCTTGGGTTCTGGCCGAACAACCCGGCCTCCCAAGGTGAGCTTATTATTACTCAACCTTCCTCGGCCAGGCTTCCGGTGATTTGTCGACAGATTCACAATAAACAACCATTTGGAATGTTTAGAGGCGAAAATGCAATGAACTATGCATTTTCAACGTTCTTGGTCGAGGCAGTTATTGTTATTTTCTCCATCAAAGCCACTTGCTTCATCCTCCGACCTTTACGTCAACCTCGTATCGTCTGTGAGATCATTGTTCGTCACTCATCTTATATCGAGGATCTCTCAAAGAGAACTTTTCATCTAACATAATAATAATAAAAAAAATCTTGAGAAATCATGTAAAATTTCTTATTTAAACACTTTATAGAATGGTTTTCTCAAACTTAAAAAAAAAACTAATTTATTCAAATATTTTTTTTGATAAAATATTCTCTTTAAAATATATATTTTCCAATGCGAATGTCCTTATATTTCTTAACAAAATGTTTATTTTAATATATTAAAAGAATGGTTTGTGTGTGTGTGTGTTTTGAAGGGTGGTATGGTGATAGGACCGACCATGCTTGGAGGAAGCCGTAATTTTAATTACTATTTGTTCCCACCTCTTGCAAACTACATATTCTCAAACCTGGGACTGATAGGATTCTTTTACTTCTTCTTTATCACTGCGGCCAAGACCGACGTTGCAGCCATTGCCAAGTCTCCAAGAAAGCATAAGTACATTGCTGCCGTCAGCGTTCTCGTCCCAATGGTCTGCGTTACCGCCACGGGGATGGCCATGCGTCATCAAATGTATCCAAACATGGGGAAGCCTTCTTCCGTTGGAGGCATTGCTTTTGCCTTGGCTTTTAGTTCTTTCCCTGTCATCTACACTATCTTAAGAGACATGAACCTTCTCAACTCCGAGGTTGGCAAGTTCGCCATGTCCGTGGCTCTTCTTGGAGACATGGCAGCCATCCTCGTGCTTGTTTTTTTCGAGGCTACCGTTCAAGCCAACGTAGCAGGAGCCAAGGCTGCAGTCTTCTACATTGTATCAGTTGTTATATTCAGTGCGTTTATGATTTTGGTTGTGAAACGAGCGTTTGAGTGGGTGGTCGACCAAACACCTCAGGGGAAACTCGTGGACCAGAACTACATTGTCATAATCCTCATGGGTGTTCTTGTTGCTTGTTTCTTAACCGACATGCTTGGTTTATTGATAGGCACCGGACCTATTTGGTTAGGGTTGATAGTCCCTCATGGTCCACCTTTGGGTTCCACGTTGGCTCTTCGGAGCGAGACTTTTATACATGAATTTTTAATGCCTTTCTCATTTGGTTTGGTGGGACTCTACACAGATGTTCACTTCCTTAGCGCTGATGCTTGGGACAACCAACTAGCTCCTCTTGTCTACATGACCACCGTTAGCTACTTCACCAAGTTTATCTCTGTAGTTGCCGCTGCTGTTTTCTTTAAAGTCCCTACTAGAGACAGTCTCACGCTTGGCCTCATCATGAACTTGAGAGGCCAACTCGATATCATGCTCTACTTGCTTTGTTTCAGGAAACATGTTATCGGTTTACCTGGTTTTACTCTCTTGGTTTTACATACGATTGTGGTAACAGCAATATCAACACCACTCATCAGCTTCCTCTATGATCCAAATCGTCCTTACAGGATCAGCAAGCACCGGACCATCCAGCACACTCCACCGTCCACAGAGATGGGTTTGGTTCTTGCCGTCTCCGACCAGGAAGCCTTGTCTGGCTTGGTCACCCTCCTTGACTTTGCCTATCCCACTACAAGTAGCCCATTTGCTGTATACGCTATCCAGCTGGTGGAACTCATGGGGCGAGCTACACCAGTTTTCATCGACCACAAGATACAAAAAGAGGAGGAAGACAAAGAGGAGGAGGACGAAGAAGGGCGAGTAGACCAGGTGCAAAGCGCCTTTAAGCTGTACCAGAAGAAGAGAGATGAATGTGTGAAGCTGCATGCCTACACTGCTCATGCTCCAAAGCGTCTAATGTACCAAGATATTTGCGAGCTGGCCTTGGCCAAGAAAACCGCTTTCATTCTCTTACCTTATCAACAAGAGCGTCATGAAGACAATGCACCTACCGAGCTACTTGACTCCAGCATGCTGTCCGTGAACTCTAGTGTCTTGGAGTACACACCCTGCTCTGTATGTATCTATTATGGCAAGGGACGGCTTAGAAACGCCAAGGTTCGGTCCTCGGTTGACCAGCAACATTCAATTCAACCGAGCCGTGTGAGGCAAGAAACATACCGTTTTGTGGTTCTGTTCTTAGGAGGAGCTGATAACAGAGAAGCTCTGTATCTGGCAGATAGGATGACAGCAAACCCGGACATAACCTTGACGATAGTTAGGTTCCTGTCGTTCAACCATGAAGGAGAGGACGAGAAGGAGAAGAAGCTAGATGATGGGGTGGTTACATGGTTTTGGGTTAAAAATGAAGGCAAGGATAGGGTTAACTATAAGGAGGTTGTGGTGAATAATGGTGCGGAAACGCTGGCTGCTATCCAAGCGATGAATGTCAATGACTATGACCTGTGGATAACAGGGAGGAGAGAAGGGATCAACCCAAAGATTCTGGAAGGGCTTGATGCGTGGAGTGAAGATCACCAGCTTGGAGTCATTGGAGAAACTGTGGCTGGGAGTGTATTTGCATCAGAAGGTTCGGTGTTGGTGGTGCAGCAACAAGTGAGGAATCAAAAGGGTGGTGATGGTTTCTTGAACGGCAAGTTTGACTATAAGAAATTAATGTCTCCCTGGTCCTGTAATTGATTGAGTAATTAGAACTGTTGTTTATTTTGATTAGATCATGTTATACAAAAAAATTAAAACATTTTAAAAAATGTATTTAAACATCAATCTCCCTGTTTTTCTCATGTGTTTCTGCTGAAATAGCCAATAACCTTTCTCTAAAGGGTTCTTATGATTAGATGATCAAAACCTGGGACATCTGTTGTTTGAGGGTTTCCAGTAGCTTTTCCTTGGATTCACAGATGTTCGATGCTATGTTATTCTTTTATCTTAATTGTTCATTAGGACACACTACATGAGTACTTTGGCATGATGATGGGCGCATTTGCAGATAAAGGATCATCAAAGGTATTTGGTGGTAACAAATAAAGGATCCTGAAATTAGAATAGTTGAAAGATACGGTAGATACCATCAAAGTCACTGAGGACGAGAAAAATGTTGCCATTAGAGAGTATGAGCGGATCAAGACATCAGTAATAACCATTGCATATCGCAGCTTATGCCCAACCATTGCAGAATCATATCTGAGGTGGAGAGGTTGGATGAGAAAGGCATGCAGTCTTCATGAGCACGATAACGGTTTCGTTGTGGACCATGCACGTTACTATAGTTCAGCACATTAGCTTTTGAAAAAATAAAGGCTTAAACCTTTTCTTATTTGTCAGTGGAAGTTTGTCTATGTAGATTGAGTGAGGAAAATGGTAAAGAGATTGTTTAGCTTAGTGTAATTCCATTCTTAAATCTTAATGAGTATTGGAGTTAATAATAAACCGGGACATTAAACCCGCTTAGTATACTTAACACTATATAAAGCATACATTGATTGTATCAGAATGTTTAATTAGATCAATAATAACAAAAGTTGACAGGTTGAAAAAAAAAGATTCAGTTAGATCAATTAAACTCACTCTTTTCACATTAATATTTTAAAAGTATACAAGTTGAAAATATAAATAAAAACTCGTGGTCCATGGGTC
The DNA here is from genome assembly GCA_905132765.1 of Moricandia arvensis. Taxonomy (NCBI): domain Eukaryota; kingdom Viridiplantae; phylum Streptophyta; class Magnoliopsida; order Brassicales; family Brassicaceae; genus Moricandia; species Moricandia arvensis. The sequence goes on from CAJHQP010001065.1 coordinate 90,613, forward strand.
TAATACAGTAAGGACCGATTCCTTAAATAAAAAGGATGATCTTATATAGGTGAGAATTTTTAGGTTTTGAGTTTTAATAACCAAAAGTCCAATCTTTTTATTTTCCTTGATCTCGTGTAAAGTCGAATAATGACTTTCTCAAAAGTCATGTTGTTGTCAAACTTCATTTGGGCATAACCATATCGATTCCATATTTGGCAAAAATTACAATACGTGATAAACTAATAATGAGTTTGAAAACAATGTAGTTTCTTGATTTTTCCCTCTGTCGTATATACATTTATCTAGAGCTGAACAAATAAACCAAATCGAAAATCCGAACCAAATCTAATCCGAGAAAAATGAATTTAAACTGATTCAAACTCAACATACATATCGAGTAGATCTTGTTTTATGGTATTTCAGATTATGGTATTATACCATACTCGAACTTAAATGAATATCCGATATAACTCAGAATATTTAAAATTTCAAAAAAAAACTTATACCAAATATGATCTCTAATATGTATCTAAAATATATTAAAAGATTACAGAACATCTAAAATAATTATCTATCACATGATGGTTGGTGGCTATATTGCACGAAAGTTGATAGTTGAAGGTGGCAATTGAAGTTTCATGTTTTTAGATTTTGAGTTTTATGTTTGATGATTTTTAAGGTTGATGGTTGAAGGTGGCAATTGAAGTTTCATGTTTTTAGATTTTGGTTTTGTTTCAATTAAATTTCTCATTTTATGAAAATCTGATTTTTGTTTTATACTTTTACGATTGATGTTTCTTTTTTATTTTTGAATCGATTTTACTTATGTTTTAATTTTAAAATAGATACAAATCAGGTATTTTAAAATTAGAAAAACAATTTTATTTATATTTTGGTTACAAAGTAGGTATAAATCATGTATTTACCGAAGAACCGAGTTTATTGTACTGGTTCTTTGAAAATTTACTAACCATGATCCGAGATAGTACCAACACCGATCTCGAACCGAAATTTTATATAATCTGAGTGAAGCTGATATTGACAAACCCGAAAAACTAAGACCCGATTGGACAAACCGAAACTCGAATGAGATTCCCGAATACCCAAGCCTAATCTGATCTGATAGAGTTTAGTAAATCTTTTTTATTTTGAGTTTTTAGGAGAGTTTGGACCTTAAACCTTCTTCTTTGTTTTTTTCCCTAGTTGCTGTAAATTTGTTCTCCATAGCATCTCTGTTTTTTGCATTACCCTCCACACCACGAGAGTGAGAAATTGAACCAAAAATCTTATTTCATCAAGCTGACCGAACAATAGAAGCTTCGAGCTACCGATGACTATAACAGTAGCGGAGACGTCAACATTAGCGAAAAGCGAAGAGTCCACAAAAAAAAACACACGACCATACCTTTTTCTTCAGACAACGCGGCCAAAGTCAAAGATAGCGTCTGCCTTCAGTAAGGGGCGTTCTCGTCATTTCACAATTCTCTATTCTTCTTCCATTGCTTGGAACTTTCTTCGTCTTCGATTCCTTTCTTCCCCCGTCGATCTCTCTCTCTGACCTTCTTTTTATATATAACCCAAAAAAACTCTCTCCACTCAATCCATACCTCTCATGGCGGAGGACGGTGAAGAAAAGCTACTCGCCGTGGCTCGTCACATAGCCAAGACCCTCGGCCACAACGAATCCATGGCTGACGACATCTTACAGATCTTCTCAACCTTCGACGGCAGATTCTCCCGTGAGAAACTCTCCGAAACTCAAGACGGATCCAGCGTCTCTGCTCTCGAACGAACTCTAAACTCACTAGACTCTCAGATCTCCCGCTTCGTCGCCTCCGATCACCCAATCTGGTCTGATCCCGCAGACTCATCCACCTTCCTCGACTCCATCGACGAGCTAGTGAACATCACCAGAGACTGGAGCCACGTGGCTAATAACGATAAGCAAGTCGGCACGTGCCTCGCACGTGCCGACGAGCTTCTCCAGCAAGCGATGTTCCGCATGGAGGAGGAGTTCAGGTCGCTTATGGAGCGAGACGCCGCGGTGAGTAACCGTCGTTTGGACTCCGACGACGACGGAGATGAGTACGACGGTGAGATCCCGGTGGCGCAGCCGCTTACTAACTACGACCTCATCATCGACGCTCTCCCCTCGGGGACGATCAACGACCTCCACGAGATGGCGAAGCGTATGCTTGGCGCTGGTTTTGGTAAGTCGTGTTCTCACGTTTACAGTGCGTGTAGGAGAGAGTTTCTTGAAGAGAGCGTGTCGAGGTTAGGGTTACAGAAGCTTAGTATCGAAGAGGTTCATAAGATGCCGTGGCAGGAGCTTGAGGATGAGATTGAACGGTGGATTAAAGCTGCTAATGTCTCTCTACGTATCTTGTTTCCTAGTGAACGGCGTTTATGTGATCGTGTCTTCTTTGGTTTTGCTTCAGCTGCTGATTTGTCGTTTATGGAGGTGTGTCGTGGCTCTACTATTCAGCTTCTGAACTTCGCGGACGCGGTTGCTATAGGTAGCCGCTCGCCTGAGAGGTTGTTTAAGGTGCTTGATGTGTTTGAGACGATGAGAGATTTGATGCCTGAGTTTGAGTCTGTTTTCTCGGACCAGTTTTGTTTGGTTCTTCGAAATGAAGCTGTGACTATTTGGAAACGTTTGGGAGAGGCGATAAGAGGGATTTTCATGGAGCTTGAGAATCTGATCAGGCGTGATCCGGCTAAAGCTGCTGTTCCGGGCGGTGGTTTGCATCCAATCACTCGTTATGTGATGAATTACCTCCGAGCAGCGTGTAGATCAAGGCAGACGCTGGAGCAGGTGTTTGAGGAAAGTAATGGTGTGCCGTCTAAAGATTCAACTCTGTTGAGTGTACAGATGTCTTGGATAATGGAGCTTTTAGAGAGTAACTTGGAAGTGAAATCCAAAGTGTACAAGGATCCAGCTTTGTGTTATCTGTTTCTGATGAACAACGGGAGATACATTGTTCAGAAGGTGAAGGATGGAGACCTAGGGTTGCTCTTAGGAGAGGACTGGATCCGGAAACACAATGCTAAAGTGAGACAGTATCATTCTAGTTATCAGAGAAGCGCGTGGAATAAGATGCTTGGGTTACTGAAGGTGGATAACACCGCGGCAGGCATGAACGGGTTAGGGAAAACCATGAAGGAGAAACTGAAGCAGTTCAATGTTCAGTTTGATGAGACATGTAAATTGCATTCGACGTGGGTTGTGTTTGACGAGCAGCTTAGAGAGGAGCTGAGAATCTCACTGGCGAGACTGCTGTTACCGGCGTATGGGAACTTCATCGGGAGGTTTCAGAACCTTGGAGACATAGGGAAAGGGAAAAACGCAGACAAGTACATCAAGTATGGAGTTGAGGACATAGAGACGCGTATCAACGAGCTGTTTAAAGGGTCAACTACTGCAAGAAAATGAAGGTAAGAAGCTCCCACTATCTGCTAATGACCAATTGCGAAGCTTGCGTGGTGGATTTGTAAAATGTATTGTTTAGACGATTAGCTCAGCTCTATTGTGTTGTGTTATGATGTTGTATTGTACTAGTTGAGGTTTTGATATTGTAAAAAAGAAGAAACAAGATTGACATGTATCTTAGGATTGATCGCCTTCGTCATAAATTTTATCACAAATTATTTGGTAAGACTCATTAGGTCTAAGCAATTACGTCTTCAACTGTAGACTTTTAGGTAGACAAGTTTAGAACTCATTTAGGATCCCCAAATTTCATATTTTAACTATTGAAATAGATAAAACAACACAAATTTTGAACCAATCAATGTATTCTAAGAAAAAATAAATGTCTACAAAGTCATACTAAGAGATGTAAAAATCACAAAATCAAGCAGCCTGTTGAGCAGCAAGCCTCTTCCTGGCTTCCTCGATAATAGTCAGCTTAATACCTTTACCCTTAGGAAGAGACACCCACGGTTTTGTACCTTTGCCTAGCGTGAAGACATTGCCCAACCTAGTTGCAAACTCATGTCCTGTTGAGTCTTGGATGTGGATAGTCTCAAAGCTTCCCTTATGCTTCTCACGGTTCTTAATCACACCAACCCGCCCTCTGTTTCTTCCTCCAGTCACCATCACAACATTGCCGACATCAAACTTGATGAACTCAACAATCTTGTTCTCCTCAAGATCGAGCTTAATGGTGTCATTAGGCTTGATGAGCGGGTCGGGGTAACGGATGGTGCGACCATCGTATGTGTTCAGGTAAGGGATTCCCTTCTCTCCGAACCGGATAGTTCGAACCTTGCAAAGCTTAAACTGTAGAGAGAGAACAGAAACAAACCTTGTTGGTACACATACACGTCAAACATTACAAGAGGAGATCAAACAAACCTTGGCTTCTTCATCCCTGACGGAGTGAAGACGGAAACGACCCTTGGTATCATAGAGAAGACGGAAGCTCTCATTGGTCTTAGGGATAGAGACAACATCCATGAAACCAGCAGGGTAGGTCTTGTCAGTCCTGACTTTACCATCAACCTGGATATGCCTTTGCATCAAGATGGAGATGACTTCACGGTAGGTAAGAGCGTACTTCAACCTGTTCCTGATGATAAGGACGAGGGGAAGACACTCCCTCGACTTGTGGGGTCCAGAAGATGGCTTGGGGGCCTGTTCGGAACCAATACAAGCTCCATCGTCATTCAGACATAAACAAAAAGGAAGCAGACAAGAAAAGAGAGCAGAAGACATACAAATGCACCACCAAGTTTATCAAGATTCCAATGCTTAGGGGCATTGATCCTTTTCATATGCTTCTTTAAACCTCTCGCCTGTGTAACAACCGAACATAACATAGATGTTAGAACATAACATAGATGATCTAAGTAAGACATCTCTAAGAACTCTAAATGATCGAATCAATCCTATTGCTCTAAAGGTAGGTTAAGGATCATCTAACTCACTAACACAAAGCTACCAGAATCGAATTATGAAATCATCTTACATGTTAACAATCACTATGATGACAACAAAGAGTGAGAGGCAGAGGATGACGAACCATGTTTGTTGTTTGAAAGTTTAGCTCCTATACAGACGGCTTCTCTCGTTTAAGCTCCGCGTGACTGGTGAAGTTGTGAGAGAACAAAGTTAAACCCTAATTGAATTTATATACTCTCTTCATTATGTTTAAGACATATTGGGCTCCTAGTGTCGGCCCATTCTATATCCATTTGTTTAAGCCTTATTAGGGTTAGTGAACGATCTTCGTTTTTGTTAGGCCTTTTAATTGGTCCACTTTTCTTTTTTTTTGGGCAAATTAATTGGTCCACTTCTACCTATTTCTCAGAAGAACACAAAATTTCTAAAATGTACACATTTAAAAGATTGAAAATACTATTTATCTTCGATTATGTATATTAATGGGAAAATTACATGAAATATTCAGTATAATTAAGTATAGACTTAAATGTTCACAAGACGGTTCAGTGAGATATAACTAAATCATCAGACGTGAATCTTTATATTCTACCAGGGTTATGTTATTCTGATGATATGCATGATTGTGGTCAACTGGTACATGAGTCCTGGGAATGTGCCACAACACTTTCTTAGGGTTTGAGTCCCACTTGAAACAAAGTCATAATCATGTGGAAGTTTAGGTGTGGAAGCTTGCTCTAGGAAGTTTACCTAGTAGTCTAGTAACAACATTCTAATTGTCTTAACATTTACACCAAAAAAAAAAAATTCTAGTTTAGGTGTGGAAGCTTGCTCTAGGAAGTTTACCTAGTAGTCTAGTAACAACATTCTAATTGTCTTAAAAAAAACATTCTAATTGTCCATGATATTAGTTGGAAAATATTCCAAACTATGTAGCACTCTCAAAGTCGACCGAATCGGTCATAACAAAAGAAAAGTTTTTCTAGATTGCTATTTTCATGATAAATTATATCATGTTTTCTCAAAAAAAAAATATCATGAATATATTTTGTATATTACCTTAAGTGATGATTTATCTTTCATGATGGATATGTGTTCAGAAATTTATCTACAAATGAATTGCTTTATTTTATTTTATTTATTTTTACTACTTATTTTTGGTAAAAAGATTTGAGCAATTCTTTCTAAAGATCCTAAAATAACTTTTTTCATCAAAAACACTGGGAAAAATGATAAAAAAAATTCATTAAAGATATAAAAGTTCTTGTACCCTTAATTTATGGATATGTAAATATAAAAATTATTTAAATAATAAAAAATAGAAAACATTTGTTTTTGAATTATCCGTTTTGAAATGTTTATTATTTTTGCGACTTTTTCGCAGTTTTATTTTGAAATTCAAAAATTCTTTTTGAAACTATATTTTTAAAAATGTATATTTTAAATTTTAATTATTTATTTCTTTTTAATCCCACACTACCCTTCAAATCTAAACAATAAGTCTATATTAGTTAGCCCTATGAATACAAGTGTCTGTTTGCTCCGCCACTGGTCTGCTAGTATCGACACCAACCGCACATAGACACTTTGTATTCGTAGGGCTAAATAATGTAGATTTACGACTTAAATTTGAAGGGTAATGTTTAGGATTTTAAAGAAATAAATAATAAAAATTTAAAATATATATTAAAAAATAGTTTCAAAAAATATTTTTTAATTTCAAAATAAAACTGCGAAAATCGCAAAAATACTAAAATTAAAAAGATAATTCAAAAAATCTATTTTTATTTATTTCAATAATTTTTATATTTATATATCCATAAATTAAGGGTACAAGAACTTTTATATTTGTAATGAAACTTTTTTGGTCATTTTTCTCCAAGTGTTTTTTGATGAAAAAAATATTTTAGGATCTTTAGAAAGAATTCTCAAATCTTTTTACTAAAAATAAGTAGTAAGAATAAAATAAAATAAAATAAAGAATTTGTAGATAAATCTCTGAACACATTTACATCGTGAAAGATAAATCATCACTTAAGGTAAAATACAACATTTATTCATGATATAATTTTTTTTGAGAAAACATGATATAATTTATCATGAAAAATATCAACAATAGAAAAATTTGTTTTTGTTATGACTGATTTGGGCGGCTTTGGGAGTGCTATATAGTAGATTGACTACTATACTAGCTACTTGATCTGAGTTTGGAATGCCGTCCAACTAATGCTTGGATTGTTGTTACCAGACTACTGGGTAAATTGCCTAGACCGAAGCTTCCCACACCTAAGCTTCCCACACCTAAACTTCCCACATGATTATGACTTTGTTTCAAGTGAGACTCGAACCCTAAGAAAGTGTTGTGGCACATTCCTAGGACTTATGTACCAAATTTTCTGGATATCCAGTCTTGATATCCGTATTTTTTTTGACGCAAAGCAAATCGGAAATTAAAAATCCGTAAAATATGAAGCAAATACAAATACCACAAATTATGGCATTATTCGATCCGTGCCCACCCTTACCCCTAGGTAGGTTGGTCAACTGACTCTATGAAACTATACATTTAGGCTAATATCCAATGTTTTCGCAGTGGTAAACTGATTAGAAATTCTCTTTTTTTACTCAATGTCTTGAGTTCAAAACTAAGATATGGCCCTTCTAGCTGTGATAAAATAATTATGATCCCAATGAAATGGATGTCTAGCTCCGCCAATATATATAGCAGACGACACTATATATGTAAACCGATACATGTAACTCATTAGCAACATCTAAATAGAAATAGTAAAAGAAATTAAGATACAATGTATTAGGATCAGATATAAGATCGGGGAGGTTCTCGATGGATCTTATCCTTGGTTGATAAGATTTACCAACTCCATCCATGCAATCTCCTTCAAACCAAACATGTCTAAGTAACATGCGATGGATTTGGATTTGGATTTGGATTTGGGGACGCATGAATATGTTTTACAAGTTGGCATCTTCATTTTGTTCTATCGTTTTTGCATTATTGGAACCTTTTTAAATTTGTAGCAGCCTTGTACTATATACATTGCTACAGAAGATTTTGGTACAACAAGTAGCATTATTGTCATCTATAGTTCAATCGGTGATTTTATTATATTAATTATATATATGAACTGTTTGATAATCAATATTGAATGATGATTTTACTATATATATGATCGGAAATTTGGAGTTATTTGTTATATATGACTTTAAAATGACTGGAGAGGTAGAGCCGCCTTTAAAGGGTTGTGTTGATTAGTCGTGATATGATAACTTGTCGTGTTTTATTCAGATACATCATACATCCCACCTTCTTACTCGGTCTCTTCTACTTAACTTGTTTTACTATGTCGATAAGATACATTACTGTAATTATTTTAGTGGTACGTACACATAAGAGAACTTCAATATTCTAAGGAGACACACACACACACACACACACATATATATATATATATCACTTCTTTTTTATGTATCTAGAATTTCGTCGTCTCCTTATAGAACGTTGTTGAGATTTAAGCATGTTACTAATTATTATTTTACATACCTACTCAACGAGACAACGGTTGTGCATCCTACTCATTGATTTCGAAAACCATAATTTATATCTTCAGGCTAAATATATGGCAAATAGCCTTATTAGAAAACTATCGATGGTCGACCCTGTTGGCGTAAGCTTGACGATAGCTTGAGTTACAAGCAACCGTGTTTATCCTAATGAGATTAGGATTAGGAAGTTTCATATTTATCTTTAAGTATTTATTCTAATGAGTTTAGGATAATAAAATATATATATATATAAGGAGGTATCAATATGTGATACAACTTAACGTGTTAGAGATTGAGAGAGCCTTAGGTTTTTTTGTTGAGTTTTCCTAAAGCAATAAACGAGTTCTTGAGATTGTGATATCTGCGTTATAATCGTTGAGTACGATTGATCTTGATTTCAATATTTGGTATCAGAGCATTATTGAGATCAAGAGAAACAAAATTATCATGGGAGATTTAATTACAACAACAGAAGCAAAGAAGGGTATCCCAACAGCGATACAATACCCTATGCTCAACAACGTGAACTATACGGTATGGAGTATAAGGATGAAGATTGCGCTTCAGGTACATAAAACTTGGGAAGAAATTGAACCAGGAGTAGAAGATCTTGATAAGAACACTTTGGCGAAGGCACTTCTGTTTCAGTCAATCCCAGAAGCTTTACTCTTGAACGTTGGGAATCTTACCACTGCTAAGGAAGTATGGGAAGCTATAAAGACTAGACATGTGGGTGCAGACAGGGTACGTGAGGCAAGACTGCAAACACTTATGGATGAGTTCGGCAGACTAAGGATGAAAGATACAGAAACCATAGATGAATTCTCAGGAAGACTAGCAGAGATCACGTCAAAATCTACTGCCCTAGGAGAGATCATTGATGAACCTAAAATCGTAAAGAAGTTCCTAAGCAGTCTTCCCAAGAAAAGATATATCAACATTGTTGCTGCAATAGAACAATTTACGGATTTGAATACAATAAGCTATGAGGACATCGTTGGTAGGTTGAAAGCCTATGAAGAAAGAACCAAAGACGATAATCATCAAGAGGACCAGGGAAAGCTTATGTACGCAAGTTCGGAATCGCAGGAACATCAAGAAGGTTATGGCAGAGGAAGAGGACGCTTCAACAATAGAGGAAGAGGACGTGGTCGTAATAACGGACGTAATGATTGGAAGCAGGGAAGGGACACATCTCGAGTGGTCTGCTTCAGATGTGATAAAACAGGACATTATGCATATAATTGTCCTGATCGTCTTCTTAAACTCCAAGAAACGCAAGAGAATGAGAATGACAGTACACATGAAGCAGAGGGGCTAATGATGCATGAGATAGTCTTTCTCAATGAAAAGAACTTCATACCAAATAAGCTTGAATCCTGTACAGATGCTACAAATGTCTGGTACCTAGACAATGGCGCTAGCAACCACATGACTGGAAACCGTGACTTTTTCTACAAGATCAACGAAGGGGTCACAGGAAAGGTAAGTTTTGGGGATGACTCACGCATAGATATAAAGGGTAAGGGATCGATAATGTTCATCACCAAAGACGGCAGAAAGAAGGCACTTACAGATGTGTATTTCATACCTAACCTAAAGAGCAATATCATTAGCCTTGGTCAAGCCACTGAGTCTGGTTGTGATATTAAAATGAGAGGAGAGACTCTAACCATGTATGATCGAGACGGTAAGATACTGGTTAGATCAACCAGGTCAAGGAACCGGCTTTATAAGGTGACTATGGAGGTGGAAAACATAAAATGCCTTCTTGTGGAGAAAGGAGCAAGTTCAGCTATCTGGCATGCAAGGCTGGGTCACGTCAATACAGACACCATGAGGATGATGTTAAACAAGGAACTGATCACCGGTATGCCTAGCTTACAGATTGAGAAGGAGGGGTGTACCTCATGTCTTATGGGGAAACAAACCAGGGCAACTTTCCCAAAGGCAACGATCTATCGCGCCTCTTGCAAGCTTGAGCTGGTCCATGGGGATCTTTGCGGACCAATTTCACCTCCAACTGCTGGGAAGAACAGGTACATATTCGTTTTGATTGATGATTATTCAAGATACATGTGGACCATTTTGATGAAAGAGAAGAGTGAGGCGTTTGAACGATTTAAAAACTTCAAGAAGTTGGTTGAACAAGAAACTGGAGCTGTAATCAAAACGTTTAGAACTGATAGAGGTGGAGAATTCACTTCTCAAGAGTTTCAAGTTTTCTGCGAGAAACACGGTATCAAACGCCACTTGACCGCACCATATACACCACAGCAAAATGGAGTCGTTGAACGGAGAAACAGGACCCTAATGGAAATGACTAGGAGCATCATGAAGCATACAATGGTACCAAGCTACTTATGGGGAGAAGCAGTGAGACATTCGACATACTTGATCAACAGAGTTGGGACTCGAACGTTGAAGTCACAGACACCATTCGAGTGCTTCAAGGAGAAACGACCAAATGTGGAGCACTTACGTGTCTTTGGATGTGTCTGTCATGCTAAGAATGAAGGTCCTTACCTCAAAAAGTTGGATGACAGATCTAAGGAGTTGGTTTATCTTGGCACTGAACCAGGATCAAAAGCTTATCGGCTATATGATCCAAAATCTCGAAAGGTGGTGGTTAGTAGGGACGTGGTGTTTGAAGAATATAAAAGTTGGAATTGGAACTCAGTAAGAGATAAACAGAGTGATGAGCAAGATACGATAACAATCCCAACGTACAATACCATTGCGGGAGACGAAGCAGAGGGTTCTTCACTTGATGAAGTTAATACTGAAGAGGATCACTCAGAAGATGGCTGTGACGAAGCATATGAACAAGAGAGCGATAGCGAGGTATTAAGAAGGTCCAGTTGCATAAGTACAAGACCAAAGTACCTAGATGATTATGTTCTTGTTGCAGAAGAACTTGAGAAAGTTCTCTTGTCCATAAATGATGAACCTTGGGATTGGAACGAGGCTAAGAGTGAAAAGGTCTGGAGAGAAGCTTGTGAAGACGAAATCTTATCTATCAAGAAGAATAAAACATGGACGTTAGTGAATCTTCCTTTTGGCTGCAAAGCAATTGGTTTGAAGTGGGTTTTTAAGCTAAAACATAATGCTGATGGAAGCATAAAGAAGCATAAGGCAAGACTAGTAGCCAAAGGATATGTACAACGCCATGGTATAGATTTTGACGAGGTGTTTGCTCCAGTTGCACGAATAGAGACAGTGCGTGTGATTATCGCGTTAGCAGCCTCTAATGGGTGGGAAATACATCACTTAGATATTAAAACAGCCTTCCTACACGGTGATCTAAATGAGGAGGTATATGTATCTCAACCTGATGGCTTTAAAGTAAAAGGTAGCGAGGAGAAAGTATACAAACTGCATAAGGCCCTTTACGGCTTGCTCCAGGCGCCAAGGGCTTGGAACATCAAGCTTAAATCAATCCTAAAGGAGCTAAACTTCAGCAAGTGTTCTAAGGAGCCATCAGTTTTCAGAAAAGAAACCGGAGGAAGTGTTCTTTTGGTTGCAGTCTACGTAGATGACCTGCTGGTCACGGGTTCTAGCTTGGACTGCATTCAAGAGTTTAAGGAGGAGATGAATTCAAAGTTTGAAATGAGTGACCTTGGGATGCTTACATACTATCTTGGAATTGAAGTACACCAATCCAAAGACGGTATCAGATTGAAACAAGAGAGATATGCAGAGAAGATATTAGAAGAGGCTGGGATGAGTGAGTGTAATGCAACTCATACACCGATGGAGCCTGGTCTTAGATTGTCGAAAGCTGCAGAAGAAGAAGGAATCAGCGAGAAGGAGTTTAGACGCAACATTGGTTGTCTTCGCTACTTAATACACACACGGCCTGATCTGGCCTATAGTGTTGGAGTATTAAGCCGTTACATGCACGAACCAAAGACTTCTCATGGGATAGCTTTGAAGCAAGTACTCAGATATCTACGAGGTAGCTGTTCTTTTGGTTTATACTTTCAACAGTTTAACAAAAAAGGACTTGTGGGATACAGTGACAGCAGCTATAATGTGGATCCAGACGATGGAAAGAGTACTTCAGGACATATTTTTTATCTTAACGGATGTCCAGTATCTTGGTGTTCAACAAAGCAAGAGATAGTAGCTTTATCTTCATGTGAAGCCGAGTTTATGGCTGCGACAGAAACAGCAAAGCAGGGAATATGGCTACGAGAACTACTTGGTGAGATAACTAATGATGAAGCAGAGAAGACATTGATTCGTATCGACAATAAATCTGCAATAGCATTAACCAGAAATCCGGTATTCCATGGTAGAAGCAAGCACATACACAAGAGATTTCATTTTATAAGGGAATGTGTTGAAGATGGACTTGTTGATGTTGAGCATGTCGCCGGCAACAAACAAAAGGCAGACATTTTGACAAAAGCACTTGGTAGGCTAAAGTTCAAGATGATGAGAGAGTACATTGGAGTTCAGGAGATAAAGACTGAAGACATCAAGCTTAAGGAGGAGATTGTTGGCGTAAGCTTGACGATAGCTTGAGTTACAAGCAACCGTGTTTATCCTAATGAGATTAGGATTAGGAAGTTTCATATTTATCTTTAAGTATTTATTCTAATGAGTTTAGGATAATAAGATATATATATATATATAAGGAGGTATCAATATGTGATACAACTTAACGTGTTAGAGATTGAGAGAGCCTTAGGTTTTTGTGTTGAGTTTTCCTAAAGCAATAAACGAGTTCTTGAGATTGTGATATCTGCGTTATAATCGTTGAGTACGATTATCTTGATTTCAATAGACCCTTCGGGCGAAGGATAAAAGTTAAGGGCCTACGAAGGAAAAACGTTTTACAAACTCAATCACCATTACTTTTTTTTGAGAACTTGCCAACAGAATAAAAGCAAACACTCAACAAAAGTTAAAACCTATAAGTGGACCTAGCTTAAACTCAAAACAAAATCCTTTGCGATAAACTACAAAATATTTTTGGTTCAAGTTTTCAACCATCCACGTGAAAAATTAGATACGTTTTTCTTATATATTTGAATTAGGTATTTGGAAGAGGATGGAAGTGTAAAGGAAGTGCATAGTAACTGATAGATCACTTCACCTAATGATTCTTTGTTCGTTAACCTCTCACTATCACTTCCATTTATCTTTCTTTTTCTTGTAAAAATTTTATATATATATTTCACTAATCTTTGAAAATTCAACGTCTCAATATGAGAAGTTTATATTGGATTTGAGTTGCGGTATGTAGATCATTGATATTGTCACTGTGATATCAATAATTTTCTCGTTACTTTTCAAACAGCATGTCAAAATCACTATTTCTTTCTTCTTTGGTGGGTGTGGCAACCTCTAACGAACTTACAAAGTATGCCAATAAATTTAAAGTCAGAGCCTTTGCTTGGTTAATCATAATATTACCAATGCATTCTATATATTAACAGTTAAATATAGGCGGCGTTGGGCATCTTTTGTTTTCTAGGTTTGGTATGTATAAAAACAATATTTTTGTTGAAGTAATGTAGTTGTGAACAGGATATATATTCCAATGAACTAAACTTCGAGAATTTTCTTTTTTCAAATACTAATTTACATGAAAAATGAAAGGTGAAAGGCTGAGAATGTCGTGGTTGCATGCATGGAAGGTCAGCTACTTCTGCCAAACTTATCTTCTACCTCTCCCCCCAACATGGATTGAGATAGACAAGAATCACAAACCAATATAGCAAGCAAATTTGTGAAAAGATCATATATGTAGTTTAAATATATATATATATATATGGGCATTTCTCTCAAATATCATTTTTTAAGTTTTTGTCACCAAAAGAGTTCTCAAGAAAGAAAATAATCAAAATAGCTCTTGTAATTTTATTTTATTTTAATATTTATTTTTTATTTTTTTTAATTTTAAACTCAGCTCATAACTCTAAACCCTAGGTTTAGATTATTTAACCCTAAGGATATAAGAGCATGATTAACCTGAGGTTCTTAGGGTAGATTTCTTAGCGGAATATAATAAATTGGTTTTTAATTTTTAACTAAAACAGTTAAGAACCGGTTCTTAAATAAGATATTTAAGAACCGGTTCTTAGTTTTTTAGTTAAAGGTTAATAAATAGTTTTTATATTCTGATAAAAATCTCACCCTAAAAATCATGGGTTAATCATGGTCTAAGTGTGTATTTACACAATTAATAAAACTTCTTTTAGTTATTTTTCTTCTTGAAGACTATTTTATGGCAAAAAAAATTATGGTTATCCTAGGATATTTCTCTATTATATATATATATATATATATATTGAATTAGGAAACTTCAGTTTATTTAAACACATAAGTGAATGTATTTTGTAGTTTATCTTCATAAAAGAGTAAAACAATTATCTTATAACATTTGTTTGTTACGATCGCATCAGGTATCAGATCATCAACTCACACTAACTCTAGACCCAACAGCGATAAGCCAAATTAAGCATGACTCATCTGATTTGAAATCTATCCGAGCAAACAATAATTTCAATAATGTGATATAGGAATGTCACATGAAAATCAAAAATAAACTTGATTAATATACATGGATTAGATCAGTTTGTAATTTGAAATCCCGTCAAATTTTAATATGTTTCTTTTTAATTTAATATTTTAAATTGGGTTTTCTGGATTTTGAACCAGGTTATCCGTTCTGGTTCTAATATCATGGGAAGATTAATTAGATTCCGATTCATAATTGTTAATAGCGATTAATTAGACTGAATCTAAGTCCCATATTACATGTATCATTTTATTTTGAATGAAAGATTTATAAAAATTAACCAATTTAACCATGATGTTGATATGGCGGCTGGTAATATTTTAAAAATTAAAATAAAATGCTCAAATTAATATTGTTAAAACCTAGCATTCCCCCACCCATACAGCTATTAGAGAGTATATGACTGGTAAAAGAAAATACCGGAGAATGTTGTGACAAAAAGAGAAATGAAAACAAGGAGTTGGTAAAGGTGGTGGCGTAAAGGACCAAGTAGATTACAGATGTATTTTTGATGATTAGAAAATGAACAGAGTGAAAATATTTGAGAAGAAACTTTTCTCGGTAAATAAACAACACCTAGGTGTAAGTAAGTAACCTCTCTATAAAGCCCCAGTCTCTTGCACTCTTTCATGACCAACAACTTCTAAAACAAAGAAAAATAGAACGCAAATATAATATGGAGTACTATAATAAGCAGATCATTAGTATGCTAAAGGTGTTATTGATGATGATGCTGATGATAATGGGGACCCAAACCCATGCTCAGCTGAGCAGTGACTTCTACGCAGAGAGTTGTCCTTCACTATTCCCTGCCGTGAGACGTGTGATGCAACGGGCGGTGGCCAAAGAACGCCGCATGGCTGCTTCTCTCCTCCGTTTGTTCTTCCATGACTGTTTCGTTAATGTACGTTTTCTTCCTCTTTTTTCTTTTTGTTTAATTTCAGAGGTAACCCAAACCCATGGAAAGTCACACACTAATTCTTAGTGGGACTCGCTTCTCACTCCAAATATTCAAATCGACTGTAAAATAAATTCATATCCGTGTGGTCACAAAGTGAAATATAGTAGGATGCTTTTAAACCCGGATTGTTTAGCAACCCAAAGTCCAACTACCACTAGACCATCACCTTGTGGTTAAATATTGTTTTTTTGAGTATTAAAAAAAGGAAGTATGTTTAGCATGTTACCATGAATTATTCCCAAAATGTTAATTTACAAATGCTAAATAAATGTTGGTATATAATGGTTATATAGGGCTGTGACGGGTCCATATTGTTGGACGATACTTCCTCTTTTAGGGGAGAGAAAACTGCAGGACCCAACAATAACTCTGCCAGAGGATTCGAAGTGATAGATAAAATCAAGTCGAAGGTTGAGAAACTCTGCCCAGGCGTCGTCTCATGTGCAGACATTCTCGCCATCAGTGCCCGTGACTCCGTCCTCCTGGTTAGCACACGAACTGCCTTTACTTTATGTCATATATAGAAGTCAGTCTATTTCATAATATTCATAATATATCATGTTTTAGTAATTTTTTGATGTTTCAAAATGTAAAATGTTTTGGCAATTTATATTAATTTATTTTGTTGACTTTTTTAACTAACTAAAACTTAAGTTGATTTTTTTCATACTTTCAGTAATGTTTTTCTTACAAAAGTTTCTTAATCTTTGTATTTTTGGATATAATACCACATGTTATGGAACATAAGGAGTATAGATACACTTTCAATGATATTTTTGTGAATACATTTTAGATAACTGAATAGTACATGTTATAGAGAGAACTAACTTTTACAATTAGATAAATAAATTTCAGGTTTTAAAAATTATATTCATAAGAAAGATAAGTGTCTCACGAATTATTTGTGACTTTAGAGTCTTTATAAAATATATTTATCCTTCCTGCGAGAGATGCATGAACTTTAGTTATAACCTCAATTAATCTTCTAGAAAACATTAATCCTCATCAACGTTACTGTTTACACCTCGTAGTTAGGTGGGCCTAGATGGAGCGTGAAGCTAGGAAGACGAGACTCCAAGAAGGCAGGCTTCTCAGCTGCCAATTCAGGCGTCATCCCTTCTCCTTTCAGCACACTTAACAACCTCATCAACCGGTTCAAAGCCCAAGGCTTGTCCGTACGTGACATGGTCGCACTCTCTGGTGCTCACACCATTGGACAAGCCAACTGTGTCACTTTCAGGAACCGTATCTACAATGAAACCAACATCAACCTCTCTTTTGCCTTATCTAGACGTAAGAACTGTCCTGCCACCTCAGGCTCTGGAGACAACAAGAAAGCCCCTCTTGACATCGGCTCTCCCACAAGGTTTGACCATAGCTACTATAACCAGCTTCTCAATAAAAAGGGTCTCTTGAAATCAGACCAGGTCCTTTTCAACGGCGGTTCCACAGACTCGTTGGTCAAAACTTACAGCCGCAGTCTGAACACATTCTACCGTGACTTCGTGAGGGCTATGATTAGGATGGGGGATATCAAGCCACTTACTGGATCCAATGGCCAGATCCGAAGAAATTGTCGCAGGCCCAATTGAATCTCTTACTACAAAAAGCCCATTAGGCCCAATAATCCTTGCATTTCACCACCAATTATTTCATCAAATTGTGTTTATTTTTAAATATTCCTCAACTGTTTAAATTAAAATAAACGTAAGCAAATAGAGTGCTTACTGCTTAATAGAACTATTATAGAAGTTTGTGGCTATGCAATTTTCATTTACTTTCACATCTTCTTTCACTTTGGCTCAATAAGAATCATTCAAAGCAATAAACTTTAAATGCAATTGTGTAGTTGAATTGTTCGAAAACATGATTATTCTCCCAATCAGCATAAGATATTGTAAAAATTGACCATATATACACTTATAGATTAGAGGGTTTTAAGTTTTTCCAAAAGTAATTGTGATTTATTTACTTAAGGGCATTATATTTTCGATTTTGTTTTGTTCCGAAGTTTTAGAGATATTCTTTTTGGATAGAATAGAAATAAAATAGAACGACTAAAATTTAATCGGTAATATTATATCAAATTAATCTTTATGCTTTTGCTATAGAGAATTGATATTGTTTACATATCACAAGACTGATTTTATTTTACAAGAGATTTGATACAAAATCATATAGTAAAAAATATGGTGGCAAAAGGAGAGCCGTTGGGTGAAAAGTAAGTTAGCTAATGAGAAGACAAGTGTAAAGGACATGAAAAGTTTTTTTTTTTTGGACATGAAAAGTTTTTTTTTTTTTGGAAAAACGAGACAGGAACAAGTGGCCTTCTCTGCCTTATTTAGCCATTATATTGATATTTTTTTTATGTACGTGGATGGCCAATGACGTTAGACTTCATTTTCATCTCTTCTTCCTCCTTCCTTCCTTCCTTTTTGTTCTGTCTTAAAAAATAAGCATAAAGAAACAAAGAAGATAATTGTTTGCACGTCTTCGTTTCTAGAAACAGCAGAGATTGTCGATCTATGCGGTAACCTGGGAGGGAAGTAAAACCGGAATGATCAGTTCTGGTTTAGGGCTCTAGTGTTTCAGAGTTTGTGTGTTTGTTTCTGTGAGCAACGTTTTTGTACCCTGATTGTTAACTGAGATCGCATTTGCTTTGTTTATTTTGCTTCACATGCTCTGAGAGGTGTGTTCACACCGCTCTGCCAATCCACTCGGCAAAAGAGACTCTCTTAAATGTTGTGTTAGACTCTTACCACTAGGGCATTCTCATGAGCTACCACAAAATCTCTCAAGTAGTGTTCTGTCTCTTCCTGCTTAATAAGTCTCTGTAGATTAGATGGAAAACAAACCAAGTGTCTTGACCGATAAATATGAAGTTGGGAGGTTACTAGGTCAGGGTACTTTCGCCAAGGTCTACTACGGAAGGAGTGTTCATACTAACCAGAGTGTTGCTATCAAGATGATCGACAAGGAAAAGGTTATGAAAGTTAACCTTATGGATCAGATCAAGCGAGAGATATCTGTCATGAGGATAGCTAAACACCCTAACGTTGTGGAGCTATACGAAGTCATGGCAACAAAAACAAAGATCTACTTCGTCATGGAGTACTGTAAAGGTGGAGAGCTTTTCGACAAAGTTGCCAAAGGGAAGCTGAGAGATGATGTTGCTTGGAAGTACTTTTATCAGCTTATAAACGCTGTTGACTTTTGCCACAGCAGGGAAGTGTATCACCGTGACATCAAGCCTGAGAATCTTTTGCTTGATGAGAATGAGAATCTCAAGGTATCTGATTTTGGATTAAGTGCTCTTGCTGACTGCAAGCGCCAAGATGGTCTCCTCCACACTACTTGTGGCACACCTGCTTATGTTGCTCCTGAAGTGATCAATAGAAAAGGCTATGATGGCACCAAAGCAGATATTTGGTCTTGTGGGGTTGTTTTGTTTGTTCTGTTGGCTGGTTATCTCCCTTTCCATGACTCTAACCTGATGGAGATGTATAGGAAGATAGGAAAAGGAGAGTTTAAGGCACCAAGCTGGTTTGCACCTGAAGTAAGGAGACTCTTGTGTAAGATGCTAGACCCTAACCCTGAAACTAGAATCACTATAGCAAAGATCAGGGAGAGTTCTTGGTTCAGAAAAGGTTTACACATGAGACAGAAAAAGATGGAGAAACAAGTCAAAGAGATGAGTTCAGTGGAAGCAGGTCCAAGTGAGAACGGAGAGAGGAACAACACAGACCAGACTACAAGTATAAACGCGTTTGATATAATTGCCTTGTCTAATGGGTTTGATTTGTCAGGGATTTTCGGAAACGTGTATAACAAGCGAGAATCTAGATTCACATCACAGAAGGCTGCTTCAGTCATCATATCTAAGTTGGAGGAAGTGGCGCAAAGATTGAAGCTGAGGATAAGAAAGAGAGAAGCAGGTTTGTTTAAACTGGAATGTTTGAAGGAGGGAAGAAAAGGAGTACTGTCAATGGATGCGGAGATATTTCAAGTGACTCCAACGTTTCATATGGTGGAAGTAAAGAAATGTAATGGAGATACTTTGGAGTATCAGAAATTAGTGAAAGAGGATCTTAGGCCTGCTCTTGCAGATATTGTGTGGGTTTGGCAGAGTGACAAAGATGAGGAGTTAGTGCCTGGTTCACAGCAAGAGACAGAACAACAATAGGAGGAAGAACCATTGTAGTTTTTGAGAATTTTTGTTCAGGTTTTGAATTTCCTTAACTCTGATGTTAAAAGGTATACGAGTTTCTTACATTTTTCGTTTGAGAAAAAGATGGAAAAATCCTGGCTTTTTTCACTAACTTGGTCAGATCTTCAACACACTTCACCATTCTTCCTTGCTTCTCCCAGAACACAACCCTTGTTTTGTTGCCATCCACAAATATTCTTCTTTGCCTCTGTTAAATAAGCCAAGTTAAGACAAAATCTGATCTTGATTGATTCATTATTTTACTATGGAAATGAGGTAAGATACAACCTTGACCTGGCTTTGGGGATTGTTTTCTTGCTTTAAGAACCTAGAACTTTGCAAACGTTGGCAAGTGCAGTTCTTAAGCTTCCTATGCCAGCTCCTGATCTTGACCTCACCATCATCTGTAATCATTAAACATTAAACCACTTCCTTCTTAGGTCTTATCTTCTTCTACAGCCATAGAGAATCAAAGACAAACTTGCTCATACGTACCAGAGGCTGGACAATTGATCTGTTTGCCTTCAACTTTTTCATTTTCTAAAAGAAGAAAAACCAATGTTGGTATAAGCAGAGAATGAACGACTATGATTTTACATCCCTTCGATATATTCATTTAGAGCATAGTGATTAGGACCTCTTCGATTTGCATTGCCACACAATTGGAATAACCACATCTGTCTTGGTTAACACTATCTGACACTTTGTATTCAAACTGCAATTCAGTTTACACATGTAAGGACACTTTGACTACTTGACATAAACATAGATTAAGAGCAGCAATGATGGATTTTACCTCTCCATCAGATTTATAAGTTCCTGGTCTCTTGGCTTCATACCCCATTTGGTGTCAACAACAAGGAATACCCGTTTAAGACTAATTCTTGTTGAGACATATTCCTTTACATGCATCCATCAATGTTAAACAGATGGGGGATCATTGACCTGCTTAGTAACACACAAAGCTGTGCACGCAGAATCAACATTATAAATTCTAGTTCTTGTTCTTTGCTTTACAGCCTATTGAAAAAATGAAAAGAAACAGAAAGTTAGGAAACCAGTAATGAGATGCAGAGTGAAAAACTGGTTCTTCTAATCAATAAGCACAAAACTGGAACTAACCATCAAGAACAGCATCATCAACTATTCTTTTATTCAAGGTATCATAAGGATCAAGTCGTATCCACTTTCTCTTCCTTGGTTGATCCTCCTGACTATCTCCCGAGACTCTCTTCTCTACAAATGCCTGCTTTTTAGCCTTATAAGACGACACATCAGAGATTTTCCTTCGGCTCACATCTGCATTTTTATCTAACTAGTAGCATGCTTTTCATCATCTCCCCTCGGTGAGTTTGTCTTAAAACTAGAAGTAGACCGTTGCTTTATCTTTGAGGCAGCCCACATCGTTCAATGGTTATGCTCAGCTCCCCAGTGAGCTCAGACTTAGTGGCGTAGACTCTCTTCTTCTTCGTATAGGAGACCTTAGTTTTACTACTGTTCCGAGGGTTTGTGTCATCATCAGTTCTGCAAGTACTTAATCTACTACTTCCTTTATGAGTAGAATTTGAGTTGAGAGATGAAAGCTTCAGCCTTTTCTTGAGCTTATGACCTAAAGCAGTATCTAAAGACATACTGTGATACTCGCTCTGTAAGCAGAGAAACAACTGCAGAGAGATACAAATTTAACCCACCTGCAAGCTGGGACAGAACCTAATGCCATTAATCAATGTAATACTTGAGCAAGAGAGAAACTTTGACTGAAACAATGCGAAAAGGTGAACCTTTGCGACGAACGCGATGTCCATCAGAGAAAAGCTTTGATCCAGTATTTGGAAGAAGTAAGATTCAGGGTTTAGCTAGCTGTTGATGCTCTGTGTGTATCTTTGAGGATTTTGGAGTGTAATATCTCTTATTGGGCTTTTGCTTCACCTTACGGGCTTTTGTTGAGCCTGTGGTGGATTGTTGAAGGAGTAATGATTATTGATAAACTCATCGTGCACGTCATTAGAGC
The DNA here is from genome assembly GCA_905132765.1 of Moricandia arvensis. Taxonomy (NCBI): domain Eukaryota; kingdom Viridiplantae; phylum Streptophyta; class Magnoliopsida; order Brassicales; family Brassicaceae; genus Moricandia; species Moricandia arvensis. The sequence goes on from CAJHQP010001065.1 coordinate 112,773, forward strand.
ACGTCAATATGGTTGTGGGATCCATGATTACCTTATCCGACCAGTCTTAAGTTAACTTTAGATCTTTTTGTTTCCTTCTTTATAGATTATGGATTGTGAATCGAGGATAGAGGTGACCTTTGGGAAACAGAGAGACAATGATTTGGTCATTTAAAAGAGACAAAGCACAGGAACGTAAGAGAGCGAGAGAGAGTGGACCCCCAAACTGAATCTTTTTAGTTTCTCTTTTTTTTTTTTTAAACTTTGTTGTTTCTGACAATCCTGTCAGAAATGAAAGAGATGAATCAGAAAATGAGGACTCACAAGTTCAGATTTTCAGACGTTATGCCTCACTCATGGCTCTATACGCTCAAAGGAACAAAAAACACCTTCCTTCTTTTCCCAAACACCTCTCCTCCACTGATGCTTCTACCTCAAGAAAGCTTTGTGAAACTCTCTTTCTTTCTTCATCTGCTCATCACCCTCAAGATTCTTCTTCACATCCCAAATCTTCTTTTAAGAGGAAACTCAAACGTAAAACCGTTTACAAGCCTTCCTCTAGGCTCAAGCTCTCTTCCTCCTCTCCCACCTCTCATGTTTCTGTGTCCACTTATTGGAGTCATCGCTCTAAATTAACCTCTGCAAATGCAATCATTCGCGATCCTCCTCTCAACTCTCATGTTTCTCTCACTTCTTCTTGGAATCATCGCTCTAAATCATCCTCTGTACATGCAATCTCTGATTCCATTGGAAGCTCATCAGTTCCTGCGTCATTATCTCCTTCTGACCAAACTTATGGTATCAAGGCTTTTCTCGGTGTTGTTTCTAAAGATCCTTCAATCTCAGACAACTCGAGTCCTGTCTTGGTTGAGACTGTAAAGCAAACAACTTGTAATATGAGGACACATCAGAAACCTAAAGCTGGTTCTTCAGATATAAGAATTCGGGTGAATTCACCGAAGATTGCGAGAAATAAGACAAAGGGAAGAACGTCTAAGGAATCAAAGGAAACTGCTATAGTGTTGACTTCGGTGGATCCAGAGGAAGATTTCAGAGAATCAATGGTTGAGATGATTGTTGAGAATAAGATGAACAGAAAGACCTGGAAAATCTTCTCGCCTGTTATCTTTCGCTGAACTCGAGTGAGTATCATCACATTATCATCAAGGCTTTCGAGAAGACATGGCTTCATTTGACTCACCTCACTGTAAACCAAGGGCATACACCTTTATTAAACACACATGTAACATTTTACATTTTTTGCAGCTGCACATTTGTTTTTCACACTACACTATGTATTACATGAATAAGAATTTTTCAGTATTTTCAAACTAAGGGAGAAGCTAGCGCCTTGAGCTCGAAGCCTTCCGGGAAACTGCATAAGGTGACTGAAACCCAACTGTCTCCACGTCTCCAACAGTTCTAATCAACCTTCTTTTTCTAGCCTCTTCCACCAGCGACCGCTGCAGTAACTTCCCCTGCACGTCTACAAGCGAGCGCTGCCTTGGAAGTGTGTGGTTGTCTGAAGCCAGTCTCAAGTTACTTGAACTGGAAGCTGCATACATGTTGGCTTTCCTAGGATGTAGATGATAGCTTTCATCAGGGCAAAACCTCGTCATGTTGTGAGTTCTGTTCATAGCAGGAGGTTGGGAGCTGTGCTCATCAACAGATATGTAGTTGAGGTTGGAGTAAGACCCTGAATTGGAAGAACTCTGAGATTGCGTCTCATCGTGAAGATCATCTGCAGTTTTAATTTTCTATCAAAAACCTTTTGTATAAACATCTGAATCACACTACACACATTGAATCCGGTGTTACTCTCCATACCTTGTAGCCAATCTTGAGGGCCTCGTGCCATATAGTTAGAGAGGGAAGCTTGAGAGGATGATGAATGCGAGGATGATGAATTATAATCATGAGGGGTTTCATCACCTTCCTCGCACCTCCAACCATGCACCAAAGAAGAGATCTCTCCATCAATCATTTCCGCAATCTCGACCGGATCCCAATCTGTGATCTCAAGTTCTTTTACCATCTCCACTGCAACATCAATGGAAGTATCATTCATGATGCCAAAGGGGAAAGACACTTTCTTGGCCGTACCTGGAACTAAAAAGAAACATTTTTGTGACTGAGCTATATAAACAAATGATCAGCTTAATCAACTAAGTTCCTTTTACCATTTTCATCTGCGATTAGTACTTCCAGTAAGATTGTGTTATCTTCAGCGTTTAGCCTCCCAGTGATGGTCATCTGGGTTCTTCCTAACTCATCTTCTTCCAACTTCAGTCTGTCCATTTCATTTTCATTCAAGAAGGGCTTCAGATTCCCAGCCCCTCTCGCGTACACCATCCAGGACTCGTCAGACGAGAGAAAGGGATCTTGCAATAGTTCTCTTGCTGACACTCTCTGTGAGGCAGGCACGAGGCATTTCCTGATAAACTTCTGTGCCTCAATGTCTTCAACTCTATAAAAGGCGCCTGGTAGCTTTCCCTGGAAAGTAAACATTACAAGGTTCAAGCTCGGTTCAAATGATAGCTTCATCTATATGCTCACAGATATAAAGACATACCGAAACAACTTTTCTGTAAATGTGCACCGGACTGTTGCACTCACTATACGGGAATTCAGAGGTGATCATCTCCAAGAAACACATACCAAAGGAGTAAACGTCAATGAGCTCATTATAGTTCTCCTCATATAGTTCTGGAGCCATGAACTCGGGAGTGCCTACGCAAAAGAAGCACTAACTAAGTCTACGCATATGATTATAACGAGAAGTGAGAACAAACGATTTTCCCAACATACCAAGGATACTATGAGCAGAGCGGCAGTCTCGCAGCATTCTTGCAAGACCAAGATCGCCAATTTTGACTTGTCCAAGATGCCCATTAACAAAGATATTATCACACTTGAGGTCTCTATGGATAACAGGAGGGTCATGCTCGTGGAGATAAACAAGCCCTTCCAAGATCTGCCGAGCCCAAGACTTGATTGCTCGGATATCTATCCGCAGGTACTTATTTTTGTATCTGCACAAGAACGGGGCAGCGTCATACAAAGCAAAAACTGAGTAACATTTTCAGAAGAAAAAGTAAAAGAGAGTTACTGTCGGAGGGTCCCAGACGTGAACAACTCGGTGATGAAGTTGAGAGTATGGGAATCAATATCGATCCAGGAAGTGTAGAAACGAATGATGGATTTGTGGTTGAGAGTGCTGAGAAGATGAACTTCAGAGTAGAGCCTCTGTAGATCAACAGAGGAACGGAGAACCTCTTTTAGCTTCACCTGGCTCCACGCTACTTCTATTCCAAGCTTCTCGTCTATTGCTTTGTACACCGTCTTCATTGCTCCCCTTCCAAGAACTTCTTCAAACTGTTCCAGCACAAAAACAAATGTTACAAAAAAGGTCTGATTTGTAAACTGTTCCAGTATAGATTATGCCTCCCTACTTACACGTCCATAGCGACCAGTAGGATCGGTTTCAACATACTCAGAAACTTGATTCATGTTCATGGTTGACCAAAACTCAGATTGATGCTCCCAGAAATGTTTGAGATGAAGAGATATCTCTGGTGGCCAAAAGTCGTCCAATTACTTCTTATTCTACTTCATCAAAGAAGCGTCAGCAGATAATATGTTGAAACAGTATTTGGCCTCTCAATCACCCATCGGTAATATAATGAATAAAGACAAGAGCCTCAACCTTACTTGCATCACATGTTTTAATTACAGAAAATAATTTATTTTCATTTCATTGACCCAATTGTAAAATAATTTTTTTCTGAAACCCCGAAACTTTGAAAAATCTTAGTTGCCAATTAAATATATATTACTCAAGCCATAGCATTGAAAATATTTGAAACCATCAAACGTGCACCATTTTGAAAAACACATGGCTAAACAAAGCTAAAAGGAAAAAAGAAAAGAATATTCCCTGAATTGTTTTGTGAACCACAGACACAATAGCAAGGAGGATAATAGTTAATCAAGTGTTGTTTATTGAAAATACTATACTGGAGAGGCAAGAGTTTCGTTGCTTGAGGATACTGGACGCCTCAATCGAACCAATAATTAGTTTGGTGGACGCAAGAAATTTAAAATATTGAAATAAGCAAAAATAAAACGACAAAAACGAGGGAAAAAAGTCAGAACATAAGTGGATAACATGACGAAAATAGAGTAATAGAGGCATCACCGTTGAACATGTATCTTTTGTTGGCGGCTATTCCTTCAGCCCTCAAGGAGTTCAGGGTTCTGCAATAAACTGGTAAGAGATAACAATAAGCAGTAACCAATATATACGTTCATCATCTTACTTGGCTTTGTCTAAGGAGGGTCCGAATGTTAACAAGCAACCATAGCTCTAAATGCATATTTGACTACTATTTTGTTGGGTTTAAATGTTACTTAAGACGTGTAAAAGGAGAGACATAGAGAAAAAAAAATTGGTAGGACAATGAAGATAAGGATAGTATATATCGCCAACAAGAACAGTCGTATAAGTTTGACACTGACTACAATAAAGGTTGCAGCCAGAATTGTCTCATTATAGTCTACTCTTTCATCATTATTATTCACCATACAAAGTGTGAATGGCCCTTTCTCCACAGTTAGTATGTCTCGCAGGCAAAACCCCACAGTAAGTAAAACCTATTAATCCTTCAAAAGATGTTACTTCTACCGAACTAAGTTCCTCCATTTGTCCTTCAAATCCACCTACCAAGTTACAACCTTGATATCACTCACTCTTCGAATATAACTTAATTCAGGCAAATGATGAGAATGAACGTAAACAAAAGGAAGTGCTCACCTCAGTCCTCTCTGCGAATACTGCAGGGTTTGCATTCTTTATATCTTTCCACGATTTACCATATCTGCATAACAACAACAAAATGACAATGCTATAAACATGTAGTGAGCCAAGTTCAGGCTTTTGAAAATTGATGAAGTTCTAGATGTATCAGCATTGAGTATTTGAAATTAGAGTACAAGACTTGGCAAATCGTGTTCCATACTCTTTTACTCCTTCCCTCAGAGCTTCCACTTCTTCAGGCGTCCAGAATTTCTTTCGCCTTCTAACAGAGGAATCTGCCTTCTTCAACGGGTATACATTCAGAGGTACGGGGGTTAGTAGATGAGGCCGACCTCTGCCAGACCATGTACCCTGACCACCCGAACCGTTCTCACTTACATTATCCTGCTGCTTCACAATAAAACCACAACTTCATAAACCAAAGAGCAAGAAAGCATCTTGAAGGAAAACTCACTAACACCCACCCGTGTTTCACTATGGTCTTGACTGCTTGTTCCAGTCCTATCAAACCGAGCAGGCTGAAGAGTGACATCTACGGAGTGGTCGATTGCATTGTTAGGCTCTTGCACATGCCTAGCGGAAGGATCGATTTGTCGTTGAATCTCTGACAAACACTCCTTCAGCTCACGAGCAGCCCTTCTGTCGCCCTTATCAAGACTTGACTCTTGTTCCTGTTCTTGTGCATCCATTGTCCACTCCTCGTCTGCTCCATGTTGTTCATTCACCACTCCTTCAACATCCCTACTATTCCCATTCCCGTCCTCTTCCCCACCACTTCCACCCCGCTCGTTGGCGTGATCAATGGTCTCACTCTCCACACGCCGCGTGCTTCCATCAATAGCATTTAGATCCCCTCTATCGCGAACAATATCTCCCTCCACGTTGTTCCCAGCCTTGCGCTTAAGAAGCCTCCTTTGAGCTACTGATTCAAGAGCAGAGCTCCCAAGTAATGTCCACTGTTCTTTCACAAGCTGAGTGAGAAAAGAGACGGCAGTGTACCTAATGTTACTCTCTCGAATCCGCTGATACACCTCAGCATCCTCAAGCGCCATCTTAACATCAGCCTCCCATTTCAACAACTCATGACTCACCAAATCGCTCCCAGTCTCCTTCAAAACCCCAACCCGTTTCGTCCATATCCTCTCAACGGCGTCGGCGAACAAACCATCAGAAACACGCAATGGCCACATGAATCTAAGCGTGCACTCAGCAGCCGTCCAGCAATAAGCAGACTTGTGAGACTCCGTAAGTTCCGAACGTTGCTGCTGCAATAGAAGCTTCTCAAGAATCTCGAGGAGGTCAAGTGTTCCCTCGTCGAAAGTGCCTCGGATCAAGGAATCGGAGATGTCCCGCAACACGGACGATATCTTGAGCTTCAGGCAGTCTGGGGAATCTCCAAATCTCAACGCCGAAAGTAGTTTAATAGGGGAAACCCTAGGGTTGTGTTGATGACGGATGAGAAATTCGGCAACCAATTTTTCGATAACCTCCATTTTGAAGCTTATGCGATCTAAAGTTGTACCTTTTGTTAGCTTTCCGCCGATGCAGTTTTGCAATTTCGCCGGCGAAGAAGCCTCCGATCAACGGTTACGGATATTCTTTAATGGGCCTTAAGTTGGGCCTTTTTGTCAAAGAAGATATTTGGTTTGGATGATAAATACTCGACACGTGTCGTGATTTAACCCTTACATTACCCAATCCACTTTCTGGCTTGTCGCGCTCTGTAATGGGCCTGGAGTCATAATTGACACGTGTCATGATCTGAGATTTATATTCCCTTAATCCTCTTTCACAGGTTTGGCGCGCTCTGTCTTCTTCTCCCTTGTTCCGTTTCTGAGTTCTCTCACTTTCACAGTTTGTGTCTGTGCGATAATGGCCATGACAGAGCTTTCAACTCCCAAAACGACGTCGTATTTTCTCCACTATTCGTCTGGTCTCCGCCTCTCCTCAAATTTCATCTTTCAAACGAGTTTCGCCATATTATTCTCCCACCGCTCCACAGAGCTTCCAACCACAAAATCACTTGCTATGTTTCTCAGAATAAAGTCTATTTACTCTCCTAATTGTTAAAGTCTCAACCTTTATCTGATCATATGCTTATTTTGAATCTTTGATAAAAGTAACCAAGCACCTGTTGCGGTTCAAGACTATGGATCCGTGAAGACGAATAAAGAGTGCCATGGAGTGTTCTGTCTCACCTATGACCTTAAAGCTGTGATCTTTTGAGAGTGGAGACAATCGTCTGCTTCACAGGGATATAATAGTATATTTGTATTTGCAATCTTCTTTAATTTTGAGTTACCAGATATGTGTTTTTTGCAGGCAGAGGAGACCAAGTCATGGAAGAAGATGATCAATATAGCAGTTTCAGGTGCTGCAGGCATGATTTCAAACCACCTTCTCTTCAAAGTACGTTGTTTTGTTCCTTCTTTTTTTAATTAATATTCCATAAGATAGGGTTACTTACCAATCACTTGGTCTTATCTTGTGTAGCTTGCTTCAGGTGCAGTGTTTGGACCAGATCAATCCATTGCTTTGAACTATCAGAGAGATCAATCCAAGCTCTCGAAGGTGTTGCAATGGAGCTCGAGGATTCCTTGTTGAGAGAAGTTGATATAGGAACTGATCCATAAGAAGTGTTCCAAGATGTGGAGTGAGCTCTTCTAATTGGTGCAAACCCTCGAGGCCTTGGAATGGAACGTGCTGCTTTGTTGGAGATCAATGGCCAGGGAAAAGCTCTTAACGCAGTTGGCTCTCCTAACTCAAGGTCCTTGTAGTGGGGAATCCTTGCAACACCAAGTAAGCTAACATTCCTTGCTACTCTTCATCTCATAATCAGCTCTCATCATCTTATGTATACTTTGCCTGCAGTGCCTTTATTTTTCTTAAAAATGCTCCAAACATTCCTGCAAAGAACTTCCATGCCCTCACGAGGTTGGACGAGAATCGGGCCAAGTGTCAGGTACCACATCTTACACACACATATTTGTGATTATATGCATTTTTCATTCATATCACTGAAGATTCCATGTTGTAGCTTGCTCTTAAAGCCGGCGTCTTCTACGACAAAGTGTCTAATATGACCATATGGGGGAACCACTCCACAACTCAGGTTTGTCTTAATTTTCTCTACTGTCATTTGTTGTCTCTATATCTTGAGATGTTTCTCTTATCTTCTAGAGGTGAATCAAGTGCCAGACTCTTAAATGCAAGAATCAATGGCCGGCCGGTGAAGGAGGTTATTACAGATCATAAATGGTTAGAAGAGGGATTCACTGAGAGTGTGCAGAAGGTTACATGGCGTTTCCTCTGATATTGTGATTATTTCTGCAATGGGAGATGTCACTAACGGCTGAGGAAGTTACTTGCGAGTTTGTTTTACAGAGAGGTGGCCTACTAATTCAGAAATGGGGCCGATCTTCTGCTGCTTCTATCACTGTTTCCATTGTAGATGCTATAAAGTCTCTTGTGGCTCCTCCTCCTGAGGGTGATTGGTTTTCTACTGGGGTACACCTTCTCTTACACGCATTTAGATAACAACAAGATAGATTGGTTTAGACTTTGATAGGGTTGTTTAAATGTAAACTTTAGGTGTACACAAATGGAATCCTTATGGTATTGCAGAGGACCTCGTCTTCAGCATGCCTTGCCGGTCAAAGGTATGTTCTATCCTTGTTACTTAAATGCTTTTCTCTAGTGGTAACTCTCAAAATACGTTTTGTTTCTAGGGAGATGGAGATTATGAGCTTGTCAAGGATGTAGAATTTGATGACTACCTTCGCAACCGAATTGCCAAGGTATAGCCTATATCAGTCTCTTGTGGGGTTTGTCTCTGAATGCAGAAGTTAAATTGAGACATGACAATGTTCTGCAGTCTGAAGTGGAGCTGTTGGCTGAGAAGACATGTGTTGCACACCTCACCGGAGATGTATGTATCTGTCTTGTTCATTCAAATAAATCCATTTTGATAGAAGCTTAACCTTAGTTGCTTCATGGATGTATATTTCAGGGCATTGCCTTCTGTGATCTTGGTCCGGTAGATACTATGCTTCCTGGTGAAGTTTGACTTTTTAGGGTGGTGAGCATCTCAAGTAAGCACTCTCTTCTGGATAGTTAGCTGTACAGAACACACCCACATTACTCATGTTGATTGTTGGAAATAAATGAAAGAAACTCTTCTTATTGATATAATGCACCAGAAGTCATATACAGTAGTGTTTGTAAACACCTGATCTCATGTCCTTTTGCTTTATTTCAGTTCCAGAACACAAACTGTTCCTAAATCTTTTGTTCTTTTTTTTTTTCCTTTTTATCACACAAACAAACCCAAAAAAGCTCTTTCTATGTGAAAGAGTAACACAAACAAAGTTACAGATAGTATATATGCTGTACATCAGAATAAAGAAGCAAAAATGGAGGACGGTCTTATTGGTGAATGCCCTGGAGAGGCATTGCCTGTAGTCTCTTGCACTCTTCTTTGCAGTAGTTCAGCGAAAAACAAAGTTGTCTTATCACTTCCCTCTTTTCTTCTGCTACTTCTTCCATCTCCCTCTTCAGCTTCTCCACCTCCTCCTCCATCTCCATTGTCTTACTGTCTTTTGCTTTCATCTCATATTCAAGCAGAAGCATCTCTGATTCTAGCTTACTCATCTTTTGGTTTACCGTCTCTATGCATCTCTCTTTCTCTTGCCTTTTCCACTGTCAGAACCTCAATTTCTCCCTGCAGCCTTTCCTCCTCTTCCATTTTCTCATTGGTCACCCTCTCAATTTCTCCCTTCAGCCTTTCCTCCTCTTCCATCTTCTCAGTAGTCACCATTCTTATCTCTTCTTCAAGATTACGCACTTGTGCTTCCAGCTCCTTGAACTGCTCATCGCGGTGTGTTTTTTCCTCCAACAGGTTGGATATCTCAGCTTTGTACTGTGCTTTCTCCGGAATATCTTCTCTTCTGCATCAGACAGAGCTGTCTTCAGATCCCTGATCTCGTGATCTCTTCCTGCTAAACTATGTTTCAACATGGAGACTCTGTCGTGCAGCTTCACCACCTCTCTTCTATCTGCACTAGACTTGCTTTTCCATGCTGCAATTTCTTTATGTGCCGACTCAAGCAGGTTATGGAGGTTCTTGAGCTTTGTTTCATCACTCTTGCTTCTCTCAACTTCTCTTCTCATGATGCCATTTTCTTTCTCTGCCTCCGAAGCCTCAGGTTTGCAATTCTCAGCTCTTCAGACAAAGTCTCAACGTCCATGTCCTGTGTGGAATCTGCTCCTTCACCCTCCTGCTCGTCATCCAACTCAGATGGCAAATATCTGGCGAGCTGATTCTTCAACATGAAGATTTGGTCTTCTGAGTTCAGTATCTTCTCGTTTGCATCTCTCAGTTCTTGCTCACAAGCAGCAAGTTTCGCTGGATAATCAACAAACTTACTCTCACTTCTCACACTTGTCAAGGACAAGCCCTCAGTGTTTCCTTCAAGCTGCATCCTGACTCTCTCTTTGGCTTCACGTAGCTCAATCTCAAGATCAGCAACCCTCTTGGTCAGGGACTGAAAATCATTTCCAGTGCTCACATAGACGGGGTAGCTATTCAAGGAAGAAGAATCATCCCATTCCTGTTCGGAGTCGGTAACAGAAGCAAAATCATCTCCATCTATGTGATAATGATCAGAGGGAGGCCCACCATTGCCAAGGAAGTAGTCAAAACCTGGAGCACGACGGGAAGGAGGACGGCCTAACCTACTAAGCTCAGTAGTGAGGTCAGAGGAGGAGATGTCAGAGTTATGTGACTGAACGTCTAGAGTGTAGCTTTTTTTCAACTCTCCGTTGGTGTTTTCATAACGCTCGGCTAGAGAACGGTACATGCGGTGAAACTCATCAACAAGGCTAATAAGTTCAGGTCTCTTCTGGTAGTACATCTCTGCCTTCTTGGCAAGCGAATCTGCATCTTCTTCTATCAACTTCACCATCTTTTTCACGCTCTTGTCCATCTCTGATCACCACACACACACACACAATAACATTTATATCCTTTTACAAGAGCAAAGTTGGCACACTTATGTTTTCTTTTTATGAAAAGAACACATGATATATAACAGGAATAGCCCCGGGCATTCACTTCACGGTCCAGGTCAGCTCTTCGGTTCTAAAAGTTTATAATCCGTTTGAGTATTTAGAAAATTCAGTTTTGGTTTGGTTATTTTGATTTTCGGTTCGGCGGATAACAAAATTGAGAACCGATTTATATCCGAGATAAATTTGGTTAATCCGGTTAGGAAGTAAAAAAAAATATATCATAAGTTTTAGGATAAAATTTGAATAAGTCAGATAATTGTAAATATATTGGATAGAAAGTATTATAGTAATTCAATATTTTGGGTATTTCTACTTATAATTAATTTTCTTAAATTATTTTATTATTTTAAAACTAAATATAGTTAAAATATTTATAAATATATTAACTATATTATAGAAATTCATGTATTCATTCGGTTCGCGGTTCGGTTTCAGTTTAGTTCCGGATTTTTATTCTAGAGATATAGGATCAACTAGTATAATTGATGGGACCTAAACCCAAACCAAACTTCGATATTTGGTTTGGTTCTAGATAAATGTGCCTAGTTCTAAACAGGACATGTCACCAATGTGATGGACTGACTACTCACCATCGACATTATGCTCGAGCCACTTGGTGTTTTTGATACTTTTCTTGGAACGAAGCTGACAAATCCAAGAATCAAGAATGAGAATCAATGGTTGATCATTTGTATGAAAAAAAAAAAACTTATTTTGGATGTTACCAGATCATAATCCATTGCTGCAAAATCGATGGAGCAAAGCTGGAAACACACAAGAAACAGTCATGAGACAATGGGAAAAGAAGACAAATGATACAAAAAGGATAGTCTAACTGTTGAGAAAGAATCATGACAATACGCAAATACGTATACACAGAAAAGAACAAAAGAAAGAGAACCTGATAGTAAGAAGAAGATGCAGAGGCTGCAGAGGGAGATGATGCAATGCAAGGAGGTTTTAAGTCAAAAGAATGTATGCACTTACAAAGATATTGAGGACAGGTTTAACTAGTAACGTGGCCAAGTGATTGGTTGTGTCTATGTAGCTTTTATGTATTAAGTGTATGTAATTTGGGACTAATCCACAGTGTCCATGTGGTGATCGAAGAGGAGGTTTACTTATAGACCTCTCTCCCACTAATCCAACGACTATTCATTTAAGTAATAATGATCATCCCTGACTATTTCCTCACGTTTATTAGTATTATTATTATGTTGCTGCTATTCACGCATACTTGAAGGTGGATCCATCACCCAATCAAAATATCAATTTATGTAGACCTTGAATACTTTATAATGCCTTTTTCTAATCCGTTTTAGTCTTAAAATCACGTCTTTTTTTAAGAAATGTATCTAAATGGGAAGACCTTTTCAGGGTTTACGGGAGTTATCGCGTTATCTGTGTGTCTTATTTCAAAAGGCCAACTCAAACTTTCTTTTGAGGCGCTCCACTTCCTTAGCTTTTCATTGCACTTCAGATTTAATGCATTAAACATTACGTATTATTTATTTTTTAAAACTATAGATTTTCAACTGCTGACATGCACAACTCATTACCCTGTATAAATTTTCGAGAAATGTTTTTTTTTAATGTTTTTTTTAAATGTTTTCGTCTTAATAAATGTAATTGTTTTGTGTTAACTGCTATTTAAGATAGTCTTTTTGATTTTTTTGCCAAATTAGTCTTTTTGATTAGTCAATGCAAATAGAGAATATAATCAGGCAGATCCTTTTTTTTAACTCGAATCTTGCAAATCTTATTGGATTTATTATCGGAAGAATTATATAATAAAATTATATAACAAATTAGATTGAAACATGGATAATAGATTTATCGTTGGTAAAATGTTATGGGAAAAATGTTAAACAAATCCTCAACTTTCTCGTTTGGACCATTTTAATCTCAAACTTTTGAAAAGATAACAAAAATGGTAAACTTTTGTTGATCAATATAAAAATCCCTAACTTTTCTTTGACCGAATCAAAATAGGCCCGACGTTAATTACACTAACAGAAATGTTATCTCTGTTAATTTTTGTCGTTAGCCAAAACGACGTCATTTTATGCGATGTTAATTTTAAAAAACCGAGACCCTAAAACGACGTCGTTTCTTTAATCTAATAAGCCAGCCTTAAATCCCTTTTCTCTCCAATCGATTTGGGGATTTTTCTCACTACCAAAGAACCCTAAATCGCGATCCAGCACCTAAAATTCTCTGAATCCAGCTCGCTTTCGTTGATTACTCTGCACGAAGATGAGTTCAGTTCGACATCGGAGAGTTCATCTGGGATTAGAGGTGTTTTGGGTTGAAATCGCGATTTAGGGTTCTATGAATGAGGAGAATTCCCAAATCGATTTGGGGAAAATGATTCTAGGGTTTTTGTAATTAACATTGCATTTAAAACGACATCGTTTTGGCTAACGACGAAATTAACAGAGTTAACATTTCTGTTAGTGTAATTAACGTCGGGTCTATTTGATTCAGTCAAAGAAAAGTTAGAGAGTATTTATATTGGTCAATAAAAAGTTATCATTTTTGTTGTCTTTTCCAAAAGTCCGGGATTGAAATGCGTCCAAACGAGAGAGTTGAAGATTTGTTTTAACATTTTTCCAAAATGTTATTGGTAAAAGGTTATTGTTTAAAGAAACATCACTCTAATGGTTCTGGTATCAACGGGTAAAATGTATTTAAATTTTATACTTTAGAAAATCTGGTTCGAGAATATTCTTTGATAAATAATAAAATCTATTACGTATTTTACTTCACCAACTTCTGTGATAAGTATGAAGCATGCAAAAGTCCTTGGTAGTTTTAGTTTATTTTCATTTCATTCAAACTATATCCATTTTATTTATAGGTTTTTGAAATACTATAGAAAACTTATAGTCTTAAAAGAAGAGAAGAGTCAATTGTGATGTGAAGATTAAGGAGAATACCCATATTCAAACTGAAAGCATATATATTTTTTTCAAAAAAAAATGTTTGTAAGATATATCTAAAAATAGGAAAATAAAACTAAAACTGTAAATGTTGCATGTCTTTCTTCTTCTTTTGTAAATGGCTTAAATGTTGCATGTCGTTGTTTTTGTCCACTTGTGCTTTGGTTTTGAAACTGTGTATATGGACCTCCAAAGTTGCTCCACTACACAACTAGAGTCCAAGATGAGACTGTAAGTGATAAGAACGTGATAAACATTGAGACTTTGGACACAGCTGCATTTCACAGTCGTTCTTCTGAAGGATAAGGACAAATTGACACGATGACAAACATATCACAGCCATATAAACAGGTATTACCTAGCTACAAAAGATACTAGTAGGAAGATATACTAGTTGTATGAGAAGAAGATGAGTGAGCATCATTTTGTGTTTGTGCACGGTGCAGGACATGGAGGATGGTGCTGGTACAAGCTCGCCAATACACTGAGAGAGAATGGACATAAGGCCACCTGCATCGACCTCAAGGGCGCTGGGATCAACCAAACTGATCCAAACACTGTCTCCTCTCTTGATGACTACAACCAGCCTCTCAATGACTACCTCTCCAAACTTCCCCTCGACCAAAAGGTCATTTTGGTGAGCCACAGCGTTGGAGGAGGGAGCATGACGGCTGCTATGTGCCAATATCCTTCCAAAGTTTCTATGGCTGTTTACGTCGCAGCAGCCATGGTCAAACCTGGTACCATGATTCCCCCAGTTCTCAAAGATGTACTGAAGATATGTTCAGGGATTATAGAGGCGGGAGCTGAGAAGATGTGGGACTTCACTTTTGGAAACGGACCGGAGAATCTCCCAACAAGCATGATCATGAAACCTGAGTTTGTCCAGGACAAGTATTACAACGAAAGCCCCATGGAGGTTATCTTTTATAACCAAACCCTTTAGTGTTATCTTTCCCTCAAATAACTTTTTTTATAAAGAATCTTCATTCATTAATCCATTCATGTATAATCAGGATTACACACTGGCCACCACACTTCTGCGTCCAGCCCCTGTCATGGCATTTGCAGGCATAGTGGATATCCCGGAAGCACCAGAGGCTGAAAAAATCCCAAGGGTCTATGTTAAGACAGGCAAGGACCATATGTTCCAATCAAGTAGACAAGACTTAATGGTTTCCTTGTGGCCTCCTGCTCAAAACTTCCTTCTTTCAGAGAGTGACCACTCTGCATTTTTCTCCCAACCCGAAGCTCTCTACAAAATCCTCCTTCAAGCAGCCGCATCTACCTCTCCCTGATTTCTCTTTACACATCTATTTAGAACTCCTCCAAATCTATCTTTTTAATAGTTGAATAAAATTGGATCATATTCATATATATCATGAGACACAAGAAAGGATCCTACAATAATTGCTTTGTAACTGCCTCTTACTACTTATGGGACTAATCTCCAAACAATCAACAGAAAACACTTACAAACTCAAAAACATATAAGAAAATGGGAGAGACCTCAAGGGGTGGCTGAACAATAGAGTCCTTGGTTTGCTATTGTCATCTGAAGATGGCCGGGTCTCAGAAGAGTCTGAAACTCGTATCTCTTCAATCATCCTAACCACATCATCCATGGTTGGTCGTACCTCAGGCATTTGAGCCACACACGCCATAGCAATCTGCAGCATCTGCACCATTTCTTCTTCAAAGTTCTGAAACTTCATTAGCTCAACATCAACACCTCGCTTGTCCATTCCTCCCTCACCACCGACTGCACCCACCTCGGGAGATCAACCATGTCCTCCCTACTTGGTGGACTGCCACTGGAGACTTCCCAGTCAACATCTCGAGTATAAGTACACCGAAACTGGTAAACATCGGATTTATGAGTGTGTTCCTTGTTTCTATTACTTCTGGTGCGCGGTAGCCTGCACCTCTCATTTGGGGTACGGACACAGCCATCAGAGGAGTCAGTCCATAATCAGAAATGCACACATCACTCTCTTGCTTCATTATCATGGTTTGATGACTTTATGTTTCCATGACTGAACTTTGGACCTCCACTGCATGGAGGTGAGTTATACCTTTGCTGCAGCGAGTATGATTTCAGTCTTGGAGTCCCAGTCAAGACGCATTGGCTCACTTTCCCGGTTACCTGCCATGACAATTGAATCAAGCTACTGGTAAGTACCCAACGAGGTAAATACAAACCATTAAACGAAGAGGGAAGAGACTAACCGTGAAGGAGTGATGATAAGTTACCAGCAGGGTAATAGTCAAAAACCATGAGCTTCTCATCCTTGTTGTAATAATAGCACGAAGGGGACAACGTTAGGGTGTTGCCCAACCCCACTGATATCTCATCTGCTGTTCAAACTCCTTCTTTCCAACTGCCACTTCCTCAACCTTTTAACCACAACAGTAGTGGATTCCTCTAAGACAGCCTTGTATGCTGTCCCATAACTACCCTTCCAAGTACTTCCGCTGATGCCCTTAATAAATCCTCTAGATCAAAGTTATATGAGCATCCTTCAAAGAACACCAGCTTATTCTCTCATGTTCTTGTACCCCACTTCCAAATTCTTGCTTGCTTTCTCAGTCAAAGTCTTTGTATTTGCGATGCTGTCTTCCCTCTTGTCCTTTTTCTTGATACAACAGCATAAGATAATTGCGCTGACAAGAGCAGCAGGGCTGCCCCGCCAGCTGTTAATAAGAATGAAAGTGCTTACATGTAACTTCCTTTTTGGACCTTCTTTGTGAGGAAACGGTGGCAATGGAGGTGAGGAGACGGGCGGAGTAAGCGCAGAAGGGGGAGAGAGAGCGGTACATGGTTGCAGAGGAAGTCCACATAACAGTGTGTTTCCAGAAACGAAGAACTTGGAAACTTACCAAGTGCAGAGGGTATTGAACCATTAAGATGATTGTTGCTCAAGTTTAAAAATCTCAGCTTCTTGTATCAAGACTAGGATTGGTCCAGAAAGATTGGTATTATGGAGACTCAACTTTGTCAGTTGCTTCTGATTTGCAAAGTTGCTGGTATCTTCCCGGTGAAAGAGTTGAATGAGAAGTCCAGGATATTGAGGTGTTGCGACAAAAGGAAGGAACCTCACCGGATAAGTTGTTATTTTGGAGATAGAGGTAACGTAGTGAAGGGAGAGATGATATATCAGGAGGGAAGGTTACCACCAAGGAGGTTGATCTCAAACTGAGAGTCTTAAGTGATTCTAGTTTACCAAGTGTGTTTGGAGGGATGGTCCACGAGTCCAATTCCAGGGAAGGCGGAGAGCAAGAACACCAGTACCATCAGAAGTGCAAGTGATACCAACCCATGATTTGCAGATATGGTAGTGGAATTCCAGTTGAGCCTTCTAAGATGAGGAACAGAAGCAGCAAAGGCAAGAAGAGCTTGCCTATCCGAGTTCAAGTCCGCAATAGCAGAAGAGTAGAAAGTAGTTGTGACAAACAAGAAAGAGACAAGACAAGTAGACAAGAAGCTCTTTGTAAAGACTTGACCAACATCATACTTGGTATGGAGCTGCATCATCAACATGACTTCCTGTCCCTCCTGGTTTAAAAGAAAATGAGAAGATGATGAGCAGTTCCTGTCTGATCTTCAAAAAGTAAGTTAGAAAACTAATATATTGTTACAAAAGAAGTAAACATATCAGCAAAAACAAAACTACATACCGAAGAAAAAACAAATAAAGATGCTAAATTAGATCTTCAAGAAAAAACATGCCATTGTCTATCTTTATCTTTTATCATTGGGAGATTAAACAATGCAAGAAGCTAAGATAAGAGACTGAAGCATCCAACTAAGAAAAAAAAAAGCAAAAGGAATAAAGCTAAAGAACCAAACTTTAACATAAAACTTTGATGTGCATTAAAAGAAAAGCAACTTCTTTTTGTCAAAGATATAGAAGAAGTAAAGGTATGTCCACTCATGTGGACACCGTCGCTAAGTAAATAAAGATGAGTTTGAGTGTTCAGTTTTACCGGAGTTGTTGAACAAACAACCTGTAAGAGCAAAAACAGGGAACTAAAAAAAAACACGTCACTAAGACTGTAAAGTCTCTAAACTTTCCTACCCACCTAGCCGGATAACATGGCAGTTTTAAGTATAATTCCACAACTAGACAATCACAGAAACTTACAAAAGAAGAAGAGAGAGAAAGATGAACCTGAGAGTACAATGGGCATGAACTATAAGAGCAAAAAATGGACTAACAAAATCGTAGAAGACTGTAAAGTCTTGAAACTTTCTACCCACTAGAGATGCGATTTTAAGTATAATTCAAAACTAGACAATTTAGAAATTCAAAAGAAGAAGAGCGAGAAAGACAACTGAGAGTACATGGGCAATGATAAAAGAGAAATGGTGAAGAGAAGAAAGAAGAAAATGCAATGCGTCTAGGGACTAGTGGAGAGACTGAGACGAGAGAAGAAGAAGAGCAGAAAAGGAACACGAAAGAGATGGAAGAAAAGTATAGTGAAGCCTAAACAAAAGAGACGTATTTATTAAGGATAAGACAGTGAGTCGTTAGATTAAATCATGTTAATGTGTTAAGACCGCAACAAACGCTAGAGTAGAGAGAGTGACCAGAAGACTGACCAAGTCTAAGATTCTTAAGAGATAACAAAATGACAAGTACACTCCGCCAAATGGAAATCTTGTTATCAAAATAAGGCCTAGATTTTTATATTCGTAAAGTAAACATTTGGTATGGTAATAATAGTCCTGACCTGTCCAACTACTCTTGTTACTATTTTCTCTCATTTGCATCATTCTTGATTGTGGATAGGTGGATACCATGTCAAAGTGAAACTAGTCATGTCATCATCTACCAAATCCCAACACAAGATAAACCCAGCTCGCTCTTCTTGTGCCAACCACTTCGTTTCTATTACTATTTTGTCCTTCAAATCAGAAACAACGCATTATTATTACCTGGTGCTTCCTCTTGTACTATGCTTTTGCCAATTCTCAGACATCATCCACTGTTTTCTTTTACACTGAACTGTAAGAGGCTGAGAGAGCTCAAAGAATTAGAGATGCAACTTAGTTTATATACTAAACTGCCACTGTTTTAATATAAATAAATTGAACTGTAAAAGCTGAGGTTAAAACACAAGCATATGTGAACTTGAGCTTCATACACTAGAGATGCAACTAAGTTCATACATTGAACTGTAAATCATGTCCATTGAAAGACTGGAGTTTTGAAAACACGCATACTCTGATTCCCATTCTCCGCTTTCTCCCTCACTTGTAGAACTCAAAGTCCGTGTCTGGCTTCTTCACGTTTGAGCGGTAACCCTTCTCAAAATCCTTAGGCAATATCACATATCTGTTCTTACGCACCGCATGCATTCCAGCTTCCTGGCAGATTGCTGCTATCTGCATTGTTCAACATAATTATTAATGTAGTTAATATCTATCATCTTTGGCTGCTACAATACTCATCTTTCATACAATCCTTCTAGGGTCAAACCCCATGTACATTACCGCCAGATTGAGTAAACCAAATTATCTTAATGTCAAGGTTAGATTCTCAATAATTCAATTCAGGAAAATGATTTACAAAGGATGGACGAGACTCAACTAACATTCATACATAATGCTCAAAACAGCCATTACTAATGGTGATTGACATGAGCTTATAAGTCATATACATCGAAAAGCGACTCTAGAGGTAAGCATATTAAGAAAGAAAAACTAACCTCAGCAGCGCTAATTTTATCAGGCCTTGAAACATAGTCTTCCAAGTCAACCTCATCGCTGAGGTTCATATTCGCGGTGCATACCTACACATGGAAAAACAGTCAATAAGACAGAAACTGTGACAAGCACATATGTGTTGTAATTAAACGAGAGAGAGCAGTAAACAGTTTCTTTAAGGAATTTTTTTGGTTTCATACTCTGTTCACAGTTAATTATAAGTACTTGCTGTAGTTTAATCTTTTACTTTCTGGAAAACAAGCTCTTTTGACGTCTATCAGGAGGGGAAACTCAATCTTTACGTATCAGTCTGCGGGACGTAAGAGAGCAGGATCAAGAGTGTCTGCCTGTTGTTGCCATTATGACTTGACATTCAACGGTCTGTGTCAAACGCATGCATCTACACTGAATCACATCAAGTTTAGATACCTCTCTGAAAGTCAGCATCAGGATCATGTACAGCAAGACCGAGACAGACTAGTTTTCTTAGTCCATATTAGTTCTACAGCATAACATCATGATATACACCATGAGAGTAATACAAAGTTACAACTATTTGTGTCTGTTCTCACCTGATTAAGTAGTCATGAGACAATACGCTGAACTTCCCTATGCAGCTCAGTTGAGCATCACTAGCAGTAGCTATTGCAGTCCAATCCTCATGCAATGAGATGATAGCTGGAGCATTTCCTTGGCAGACGGAAGACATGCACGACCATTACGAAGTTGCTGCAATCGAAGGGCAGCAAGTTAGACATCAAACAGAAATACATCACTAAACTCAACCATTCACACCTATGCTCTTTAACGTACCTCGCCGAGATACTTCATGCACAAACTCGGAGCAACAACCTAATTGAACGCAGCGGTCGTTGATTAGCAACAGCCTTAGCTAACATAGTCTTCCAGTACAGGAGGTCCATAGAGCAGAAACACCACGTGGAGGATCAATCCCAATCTGCTTATAAAGCTCATGATGGGTCAACGGCAACTCAACAGCCTCACGAATCTCCTGCTTCTGAATATCACATCCTCCAATATCCTACCATAAAGCCAACACCTTTCAACAGCCCAAAACCCTAAAGACCCAAAAAAGTACCAAACTTTACATTATACGAAACGTCAGGCTTCTCAGATTGGCTAAGAAGTGAGATACTCGAATCAGCCTCAGGCGGCAAGACATCAACGAGGGCATTCGAGTGACGGTGAAGAGAGACGGAAGCAGAAGGCTTTAGGTCTTCTCTGTTATTGTGCTGAGA
>CAJHQP010001066.1:0-133544 GCA_905132765.1 Moricandia arvensis
TCGTTTGAGGAAGAAAAATATTGCTCAAGATTTTGTTCAGAAAAAAAAACTATTGCTCAAGCTATAGCCGCTCTTGAGCAATATTTAAACGCGATGACTTAAGCTGACATACACGCATGCAGATAATGAATCTACTTATTTTAGTTCCACAAAAGATAATGAATGTAAATAATATGTGCATGCGTATGAATGTTTTATGTATATGCATGGTGTACACAAATAGATGCTAATAATAGAGCTGAAAATGCCTTGAAAGAAGGGATGGTTAAGCGAATTTTAAGGTTTTGAAGAAAAGAAAAACAATTTGTGGTGTGATCAAAAATATAATGATCAGAGAGACCAATATTAAAGATACTAAGACCATGATTATCCCTAAGAAACCCACCCGGGTTTCTTAGGGATTTAAAAAAAAACAAAAACAAAAAAATTAAAAAAAGAACCAATCGCGGGCCGCCACGTACGCGTACAGTGTAAGAAACTCTTAAGGATCGATCCTTAATTCATAACTTTTATAACCGATCCTTACACTGTTCACGCTTAAGAAACCCGTTAAGAAACCCGGATAATCATGCTCTAATAAATAAGAGCCTTTAGTTGCCCGAGTTCGTCTCGATCCTCTCTATTCACAAACCGATTAATCATTATCCTCTTTCACATTTATCCTCTTTTCCAGAGGACAAATCAGTATTCATAGAAACAACAAATCGCTCTTCATCAAGCCTCTTAACATATAAACTAAACAAAAGCAATGGTTTGTATTCTCTTCTCTTTTATATGTTTGTAATACATTTGCAGGATCGTTATTTCTAAACAGTTACCTATTAAGGATTGTATTAGTCTTATTACCACCCTGAGTTTTGATACAACATTCTGATTGTGAAATTACGTAGACCTGATAATTTTAGTGGATGAAAGGATTTTCTAGTCATGTTAGATGTTGAATTCACCATGTTATTGACGTGTTACTCATTTGTTTGTCTAGTTTATCTCGTTTTAATTCATAATTAATCATATTAGCGTGATAACTAACTATCTAGACGAAGATTAGAACTAATGAAACACATATATCACATAAAAACCTAGGTGACCTCAGTATAAGAGATTGTGATATATATGTGATGTGATGGTAACATAATGGGTATGGATCTGTGGATGATATGATTGAATGAAAAGGCGAACGCGGCATCGGGGATGGCAGTGGAGGACAACTGCAAGCTGAAGTTCTTGGAGCTAAAGAGAAGAACCCATCGGTTCATAATATTCAGGATAGACGGGCAGCAAGTGGTGGTCGAAAAGTTAGGAAGCCCGCAGGAGACTTATGATGACTTCACCGCTTCCCTCCCTGCCGACGAGTGCCGTTATGCGGTTTTCGATTTCGATTTTACCACCAATGAAAACTGCCAGAAGAGCAAAATCTTCTTCATAGCCTGGTACGGTTCCTTTTATTTATTTCTAAGTTTACTATATGTCATAAGCTTATTGAATTAAAACGTTTAGAAATGCAGACCATGTGTTGTTAGACTACATATTGTACATGTTCTAAACGTTACATGTCAATAAAGAAAGGTGTGCTAATGTGTTTTGGGTATGTTGGATGATGGTATAGGTCACCGGATTCATCTAGAGTGAGGATGAAGATGGTGTATGCAAGCTCTAAGGATAGGTTCAAGAGAGAATTGGATGGCATTCAGGTGGAGTTACAAGCCACTGATCCTAGCGAGATGAGCTTTGATATTATCAAAAGCCGAGCTCTCTAGATCTTTTCCTTATTTTCATCAAAAAAAAACATCTATATATATCATTTTCCAATATTTATGTGATTCGAAAAAGAACTTTAAAACATTTTCCCTGTTATGTATTTGATTAAGAACTGAATTATTCATCATCTCCATTCATTTCATTTCTCTTTGTAAACAATTTGTTATGAAAATGTAACTGGCTTTTATATTTCCACTTGGGAGAACCTGGCTGAAACCATGTAAACTATTTGTGTAAACATCTCAAGTGAAGAGTAAACTATGCTCTGAAGCCATGTTCAAAGCCATGTTGAAATATTAACAACCTATACAATACTTAACAACTTAACTCTGAGTTGTTCTCTTATCCGAAGGTAGATATCTTAGTTACGTATTTTTGCATAGCTTTACACGGCTCTCGTGCGTGTTATGAGGCGTCATCGTAAGAGGGTTTAGTGTGGGAAGAGGACACGACAGGAACAAACTTCTTGCCTGGAGGCACTATCTCCTCTTTCATTGGGTCCGGAAAGAACTCCTCTTCCACCCTGTCCGAAATGTGGTGACCCTTTCCTCGTGCTAATAAACCATTTGTTAATACCAAAACATTAACCATCTCTCTGGTTCTGAAAAGATATTAGAGTAAAGCAAGAACGTGCAAGAACCTGGTGCTCCGGGGTGGAGTTCTTGTTCATGACCATGACCCTGTTTAATAAGAGCTTTCTTTATCTTCTTTGCTTTTTCCTTGGCTTTCTTAATAACTTTTGATGTTCCCTTCTCATGATGCTCCTCCTCTTCCTCTGCATAGAAAAGATTCATTAGACTCTTTTTTTTAACTTCAAGCTATATGTAGTTCTGTAATTTGAACCTGGATGGTGAATCCTAATCGGTTCCTCTGCTTGATGGTGACCATGAGTTCGTTGCAACTGCGCTTGCGAGTCCATTAGTTATAATTTTTCAATAATCTCCTGCTGTCCTTCAACCAAATGGGCGTTTGAGAAAATCTGTGGATCTTCTTGAAAAGCTTTAGCCCAACCATCTCTGGATGGCTGTCTCCTGTTTCTCTGTTTACGAAGTGACATGTGTAACTTGTTGCCACGTATCAAGCACTTGATTATGTACCGTGGCGTCGTCGGTCAAACGTTGATCCGTCTATGTAACTTCTATATAACAAGTTAGTCCACGTTCATCACTTGGTTCAAGAGCGTTAAATAGCAAAGCTTGTGAACGTTTATTCCCATTTTACAGATAGTGTTAGCTTCGTTTTAGCAAATAAGAACAGCTTGTGAACTGTTGTAATGTTTTATATTTTTTTTTTCGTTTTATAGATATTTATTACATAAACTGAAACAAAGAAGGAAGAATGATTGATCCAACAAATAAGTTATAGCATGGCCAGAAAAAGTTGGTGAATGAGAGTTCCTCTCTCTCGATACTTCTTTCTTTATCTTACCAAAAATCTATTCAGAAAGAAGTAATCGATTTAGTTTTTTTGTTTGTAACATAATCTTCGGTCAGTTATGATCGATTTTCTCTTCCGGTAGCGGATGTTTTACTTCGTTTTGACTGATTTTGATGTGATTCGATCTTTAACTCAAAGCGGTCTTCACTCTTATTTTTCTTTGAATTAAGATCGATTTTGTTCTTCAAGCTCTATGGGTTATTTTAAATCCCGTTGATTCGATAGTTACTGGTTCAAGCCTTTTCCTCCTTTAATCGACTATAAATCTTACTCCTTGTCATATAGTTAGTCTTACCGTTGGGAGTCTAAGTTTTCGAGTAAAGGATGATTAGAGTGTTGATTTTAGTCGACCAATCTGCTGTTTAGATTAAGAAGAGTTGGGACTTTTCTTGTGAAAAGTGTCCTGACAAATAATCTATACACAAATTGGTTTGATTTTCTTCTTGTGCTTATAACTGGTAATTTCAGAATCAACTTGAGGAATCACGGTGAATGAAAAGAGCTTTGAAGTTGACGAAATCGGGATGTTCAACGAGACTCGAGCTCTGATAAAGGTCGATCCAAGGCGAACATGATGGTGTCAAACGGCGGAGAACCTAACGTTTGTGTGGAAGCCGCGTAGCAGCCACGTGTCGTGCAATTGATATTATTGTGGTGTCACGTGTATAGTTCTTACACAGATTAGGCTTTTGTCATTGGGCTAAAAACATATATGTAGTTTGGGTCTCATTGTAAAAGCCCGTTTCGTTGTACACAATTGGCCTTGAGTGCCTTAATGAGAAGACGACAAAAAAAAAAAAAAAAAAGTTATAGCATGGCCTAATTTGTTCTGTTTCATACATAGCACAAACATAGAAAGTATCATTCAACAAGACAGTCGTTAGTCAAAGTAATGACAAATGTTTCTAGAAATATAGAATCAATAGTCTTCTTGTGCTGAAACTTGAATGAACCGAACAAGTCTATAATGTAAAGTAGCGACAGCTCTCTACTGTGCCTAAGTAACTTGCCATCAGACAGTTTTCTTTGTTCTTGAACACCAAGCCCGATCATGAACTAATCATGTTGAAATGGAATCTGGATAACTGTTGAGGAATAGTCGATATAACAGGTCCATATCTCTGTTCCACGAAAAGCATTCACGGTAAGAAGTTTGGGGTAAAAAAAACATTTCCAAAAGAGGTTGATAGTATCTGGAAATATATAATAACCTGAACATTGTCATAGAGTTCGAACAAAGGGACAGCCAAGAGTTTCAAGTTTTTGGGCACTGCAAAGTACTCTTTCTCAGACAAGTGAACAATGTAGAGTCTTTTGCATTCCTGCCATTCCACAAAAACGGAGATGTAAACGAAACCTACTCAGGAGAAGAGTAAACTAGGAACGCTGTGAAGCTACACTGTGCTTTTTTTTATACCTTTGGCTTCGTTATGTGAGGAGGGCAATACGGGTACATCATAGTTTCAAAGTTTGGACGCCACCACGTCGCAACACATTCTCCTACCTGTTTAAGTGAGGAAAAGCACATCAACGAACAATGGATCAGGGACAGCGAGATATACATAACTCAATCAGACATGTCTGGACTCGTGGTAATTATTTCTTTTCATGTATCAAGCATATCAATCTCTATCAAAGAATAAGACCTATCTTTGTTTTCTTCTATGAGCACTTCATTCTTAGAATGCTAAGCTTTAATAACCAATAGACTCCTATTTTGAATTGCTTCTCGTTTGGATTAAGAGCAAGTACATGCTACACCGACCTAGTTCTTTCAAGGCATCTATCAATACCTAAATATCAAATCGCTATCAGACAAAGAAATACAGAGGAAACAAGGATAGTACCTTCCAGTCAGGTACAAGAGCAGCTGAATTGCCTCCAAGCTTACTAGTCAACTTTCTTTTCAGGCCTTCAACTTCTGAAAGACATAACATAGTACACCAAAGATGAAGCAACAAAGAGAATTTAAGAAGTACAGAAAGTACTAATAGCAGATGGTTGCTGCATACCATTTTCTCCAGGCTTCAAGCGTCCTCCTGGAAGCTTGCAGAATGTGTTACCAATTTGCAGGAGAAGTATGTGAGGATGGTTGTGCTCTTGCACCTAAAAGGTTGATAAGCAGAAGATATAAAGAAGAATCATAGGGTCGGAGAGATATAACAAATCTCAGAGCGTAGTTGGTGGTAACAATTCTAGACTTGACAGTTGACACCAGTCACTTTCTTATCTTATGCACCAACGAGAAAACTGTATCTGTGGGTTATACGTTTATAAAATTGACCTTTATAATGTCAACACATTTATACTATGTTTTACAGGAAATGTCAGGAGATGCGATTGTAAGTAAATGTTACTACATGGCCAAACATGGAAGGGTGCATGCAACGAATGAAAGGACTAAGGAGGAAACAAGAATCATAATATATGCCTGCTAAATGGCACTTTTGAAACCTGATAAGAAGCAGCAAAATTTCACCAAAGGTTCACTGGATCCATATAGCTTGTGACTTTACTAAGTGCAGTTTAATTATATATATGCGATTAAAGCTTCTTCTTCTCAATACAAGGTTACTCAAACAACACAGAACTGAGCTAGAGATGCCAACTAGAAAAGGAAGTAGATTCCTTCAGTCAAATATCACATAGTTCCGCATTTATGCCACGGTTCTAATTACATAACGGCAAATGCATGCTTACTGAGAACGCCAAGATAAACTACAAATAAGCTGACACTTCAGCAGCATTATCCTTATGATAATATAAGAATTACAATACATGAATGAACCACATAGCTGTTCCACCCGAATTAAAGACAGCAAGTGGTGATACAACATAGAATACTACAGAGAATTAGGATAACAAGTATAGTCAACTGAAACCTCCAAAACATAAACTCATACCAACAGAATCGCGTCAACGCTAGTCCTCATGCCCTCTTTCATATAGCTGCAACACACCATTAATAAAAAAAAGAAAGAGATATACTTTAGTCATCAAACTCCAAAGAATGTACTGAGATAAACTATAGAACTGCAGAACAAAACTGTTCTACGAAAAAAGTATGAGACTTTCGACGAACTTACAGAACAAAACTATTCTACAACATGGACAGTAACTATACATGTGTGCATCTTAAAATCAATCACTGGAAAGTTGAATACTTTATAGCTACTGTAGCCGATCTTTCTAA
This sequence comes from Moricandia arvensis, assembly GCA_905132765.1. Lineage (NCBI taxonomy): Eukaryota > Viridiplantae > Streptophyta > Magnoliopsida > Brassicales > Brassicaceae > Moricandia > Moricandia arvensis. The sequence goes on from CAJHQP010001066.1 coordinate 6,389, forward strand.
CAAGTTTTTCTACCAATTCATGTATCAAGTTCTAGTTTTGAAACCGATTCATTGATCAAAAGGGCCTAATGAGTATAACGATATTCATCAGGAGACAAAACCCAGAACATTTATGAAATCAAAGGAGCTCAAGATCATGATCTAAGCATGTAAAGGCTTGAGCTTTCTAGGGTTTTCTTATTTTTGATTCTGGTTAGCTTCTCCAGTAATACTACTAGAAGAAAACAGAGAACAAAACGGAAGAGAAGGCGTCTTACTTGACTTTCATACGAGCGAGACGGTCGGCGACGGAGGTGTCCTTTTCCAGCTTCGGTTCTTTAGTTCCGAAGCTGTAGTTCGAAAGCGGGTACGTGTTCACCACCTGAGACATAGCCATCTCTCTGTTCTGTTCTGTCTCTCTCGGATCCACTAAGCTAATAATGTCGGACTTTTCTTTCCCTCGTCCCTCTCTGTATTTCGATCTACTGATCTCGGCGGCGACGGAGGTAAAGGAGTAATCTCGACGGAGAATTTTAATATGAGATCGTCTTTACTACAGCATCTAGAGTCATCTTCTGTCCTCGAGTTTCCTTAAAAGAGGCGTGGTTCGATAGAGATTTGGGCTGAGCTTAAGCAGGCCCATTTAAATGCCTGGCCCAGAAGAACCTCCCTGAGCTGCTGCCTTGGACACTCACTTTGTTTTAAGAGTTCTGTAGTGCTACATAATCAAGCAGCAACCGAAGAAGAAAGCTAGCTGCAACATGATATGACTCTATGATTTTTACGAGAGATGATGAATCTTCACCTATTCTAAAGCCTCCTATGACTGTAGTCTGTACCATGTTTAAGAAATCATAAAAAGTTATATCTCTGTTAGTAAGTGAGATATATATAACAGACTGTTACTAATAGACTGTTACCTTCATGGAAGAAATTGATCTTATTCTTAATGCTCATGGATTCCACCTAGTGTTAATAGTAAGAGTCAGAGAAACTCTCACTCTTGTATTTGGTTTAAGCCTCATGTGTTGGTTTTAGAAGAATGGCAGTGGCATTTAGGTGTTAAAATTCAGTTTTATCTCAGGATGTTTACTATATTACACATCACTACCTCAGGTTACAATGAGATGAAGCTAATATATGAGAACTAAGGAATATTCTGAATGATGCAGCTTTCTCCAGTAAAAGTACCCAGCTAGAGATCTGATTCTGGTGGCTGGAGCTCGTCAGAGGATGACACAGATCCAATGGATGAAAATGAAGATCTATTTATTCTGGTTTGTAACGAGCTGAGATTTGTAGAAAGAAGAAAGAAACACATAAACAAATAACTTTACCCGGAGGCAAAGGGTCGAGTTTCAGACAAGACAACAACACCAAACAACAGAAACTGGAGAAGCAAAATGTCTGTTTGTATATAGATAAAGCGGTTTTGACCTTTGTCAGTAGACAGAGAGACCAAACCAAACCTAAATGAGAAAAAAAATAAGCCTACAAACTATTTTCACTCTGTCAAGTCAACTTACCAATGCCTCTCTCTGTTCTGTTCGGATATTACAAGGCTACAAGCTACCATAAATATCGTTGTTGTTGAAGAAGCTGTCATCTGGGAAATCATGAGATAGTTCTGCAACCGATATATCTTCTGACAGCTGAAGATTGTTGTTTGAGCCTGCTTTGAAACTGTTGTTGCGGCTTGGAACTCGGCTTCCTCCTGAGATGTTGGAAGTGGATGCTGTTGGATTTCTCTCTGCGTTACTGTTGCCACCACTCTGACCTGAAAAGGCTTGTTGCTGTTGCTGTTGCAAACTCGGTCCGTTTTCAGACATTTCCTGTAACAGCTGATTAAGCATCTGTTGCTCCTGATTGTTGCCATGTGGATGTGGCGGTTGCAAATGATGAGGATGATTCTGCTGAAGCATGTTAGGAGGGCCATTCATGGTGCGCTGCTGCTGTTGCATTTGAGGAGAGCTGGGGAACCCACCTGTTGCTAAGTTCTGCCTCTGGTGGGAGGAAGAAGATGGGCTCTGGTTTGAGTTTGGGGTTAGGTTCTGACCAGAGAATCCTTCTTGTTTGACCGTAATTGAGTTTGGGTTATTCATAGCGTTTTGCCTCATAAGCATGCTTTGGTAGTTGGTCAGAGCTGCTGCTGCTTGAGCCGAGCCATTCATAGCTCCACGACCAGCAAGTTGATGGTGATTGTTGGAGTTGGAGCCGTTGTTGTTGCCAATTAGGCCGTTCATTGTTCCTTGAGTCAACGCCATCTGAGCTTGACCTGACCCATTCATAGCTCCACTACTCCCCAAATGCTCCATCTCCTGCATTTTCTGTTGTCTCTGGAGCTTTAGCGTCGCTGTCTGTTCCAAAAGCCGTTTCAACCCCTCTGCATAAAGGGATCAAAATCACACGTTTCAAAACATGAGAGTGAAGCACACACACCACAGGGCCAACTTGGCTTTGGGGTCTCATTTTGTACATGGGAATTGTAGACTTACCAATAGGGCCAATTTTGTGTTCCCCAGTGAAATTCATCAAATCCTTCATGCTCTTGACAACTTCAGATATCTGCCACTCGCAATGGCTCTCTATTTTAGGACTTCTAAAGACTTCAGATACAAAACTTACTGCTATGAGTGAGTGAGTACCTGTAGAGTTCTGATATATCTTTTTGGATAGCCAAGATCATTCAGCGACTGTAATTCCATAAACTTAGCCAGCTGCCTTCCTGCTCCCAGGACCCTGAGACACAAATCACCACTCAATAAACAAAGGTCAGAACATGGACGAATAAAAGAATCACTATATAGGATGTAAAAAGAAGCAAATTCAAGTGTTACGAATCAACTTACATGTTACTGTTTGACTGTAAATCCTGCTGAGAAACTCCCCCTGACCCACTCTCCGAGATCGTGCTCTGGCATTTCTGTGCAACCTGAAGCAACTGGTTCACCTGCATGACCAATAATAAGTTTTCAATACACTTTCCAACACCAATGTAGCATGTCTAAAACATATGTTCAGAAGTAACTTTACAAACTTTGCTTATATTCATAACAAACCAGAAGATAAACACAGAAAAATATTTAGTGACGACGGTGTATGCACATACAGAGTGTTTAAGGAAGCTAAGTCTTAGCTATCTCAAATCAATACCAACAAACAATTTTCTAAAAATCGGTCTAGGGGCAAATTGGTTGGAACAGTTACCACCTAGCGATTTCTTGAAAAAAGTTAGAACAGTTGACCACAACGTTTTGTGGAAAAATCTCAAGCTCATAATAAATAGGTACGTCATCAGAATAGGACCTGGGGAGCAATAAGTCTGCGGAGAAGAAGCTCTTCATGACGCCGAGCACAAAACTCCCAAGAAAGTATCTAGAAAGAAGCAAGGTCAAAGATTAGCTTAAGCACTAGCACACTGGTGATTGCTATTTTTCATGTTCAATGAATAGGCAGAGCAGCAATAAATTGTAAGAACATTCAAAATTTCAAACAATGGGATCACCACCTTCAAATCTTGAGAGAATATGATGCGAAGATGGCCCTCACGGACAACACGAAACTGCTCATGTACAGTTTCCTGAACTGCTTTTCTATATTCTAACATCATCAGTCCATTGGGAAATCTGTTTTCTCTTGGGTGGTCAAGATATAAGAGCTCATCAATAATTCCGCTCGCAAATTTGATTTCAATCAGTCTGGCAAGCACATCGAAAGTTGCCTCTGTGGAATGGACACAAGGAGATGACAGCTTAGCTACTCTCTCGAGTATAAAACCAATTATCAGAGTTTAAAACGATAGAAAAGAGGATTTAGCATATGGAAGTTGCTTTATCGGGCTCAAGTGAAGGCATAGAATAAAACTGCAACTCTCTTACCAAATCCTTTTCCAGATTTGGTGCCGCAAAGATCACACTGCCACATATCCTGCAAGTAAATGAGAAGATAATGAAAAAAATCAGTCACAAGTAAACATGTGTGTCGCTACAAATATGCCTGATGTTAGACATATGAGAAGAAACAATATCAAACAAAGATCAGAACACAAAGGGCTAAGAAGAAACTGACCGGAGCTGCCTGTGGAAACATGCCAAGCGCATGGTGTCCAGCACTTTCGTACTGTGACAAGCACAACCTTTGCTTTGCACGAGGTGAGAAGTATTCCGCCACAAACTTCCTCCAATAGGTAATGCAATTTTCCTATAAAAACGTATCAGACTATCAGTGATGGAAGGAGAACTTGAAAAGAGTCCACAGACTAGTGTTAGCTTACAGCAGGACGTTGCTGTAGATGATACAAGAACATCATCAATTTCCGAGCACACACGCCAACTTCATAAGGACGCACATTAGGAAGGATCTGCTGAGTGCCTTGTGGCTGCAATTGCTGTCTCAACTGCTGCTGCTGCTGCTGAAATTGAAGTCTCTGAGAGGGTGACATGGACTGAAGAACCTGCTGCTGCTGCTGCTGCCTCAGTCTCTGCTGCTGAAGCAAAGCTTGCAACTGCGGGTTCCTTCCAGTGGGGTCTTGACGCTGGATCAACTGCTGGAACATCTGCTGCTGCTGCATGCCCTCTTGCTTCACTTCTATCCTGGGCTTCTTATCCACATGGGAATAATCGTTTTCCCTCATTGGCACTGAACTCTGGCCTGCTTGCTGTTGCTGAGACAAGTGCTGCATTGAAGCAGAGCCATCAAGAACTAAAGAACCGGGAATGTTCATGTTATTAGAGGAGAAGGACATCGGTGGTGTTGGGATACGCATGTTATTGATGCCACTGCTCCTCTGCATATTTTGAGCTTCAGGGCCAACACCATCAGTGGTCGAATCGACCCCCGGTTTGTTCATGCCCCAGGAGACCAGACACTGACCCCAAAAAAAGGCTTCAGAGGAATGAAAAGTTTGAAACTTTAAACCGTCCACTCAGAACCAAACAACAGAACCTGAAGCCAGAAGGATCCTAAAGCACCTATGCTCTAAACCCACATGTCACTGACCAAACTGGGACGACTGTCGGAAATACAACTGTTCAGGATCCAAGAATTACAGCTGATCTTCAAAGCCTAGTCACTCAGTAGTCAAAATCTGAAGGGAATGAAAACCAAATCAGCAACTAGATAGACATATATATACAAATCCCCAAAATAGGTAGGCCTATAAACTTGAAACCGTCCTCTCAGAACAAAACAACAGAATCTGAAGGCAAACAGATAACCCACATCTAATCACCAACCAAACTGAGATAGCTGTCGGAAAACACAAGAGTTCAGGATCCAATAACTACACTGATACAGATGATCTTCAAAGCCTAATCAATCAGTGGACAAAATCTGAAAACGAAATCAAATACATACAAATCTGAAAACGGGTAAGCCTAAAAACTACCAAAAGCAAATTGTTCCTCGATGCAACAAGGGGAAAGATGAATACTTTATTACACTGGAAAGCCCTAATCACCAAAGGAGCAAACTTTAAGTAGCTTCAGGAGTAAACTTACCAAAAGGAACAAACTTTGAATCCAATCTGAGGAACTCAATATCAAAAGGCAGCAACTTTCAAATCCAGTAGACTCGACTCGAATCCCAAAATCAGCAGAAATTCGAAGAGATCAAGTAGAAGATATTAAAAAGCTTTACAGCAGCATTGAGGAGGAGAAAGAAAAAAAAAACACATATTAAAGCAGATGACTAATCTCGGCCATACGCTTGACCAACAAAAAGAAAAAAAAACCAGCCTTGGGAAGAAAAGAAAAAAAGTAAAGAAAAATAGTATATAAATAAATATATATATATATATTTGTCACAAAGGAAAAAAAAAAGTATGGTAGTAAGATGATGATGATAAGTTTGTTATTAATCAATGTTGAATTTGTAGGTTGTAATTAGAAGTTTTATGAAAAATTATTGACTAAACGAATATATAAACTAATCTTTTAAAAAACCGTTAGAAATTCGTTTTGTTTCGGTTCGATTTGCCACCATATACTAATTTTAGAACATTATTATTAGTCGGTATTTATAGTTAATTAGTGTCTGATAAATTTTTATAAAACAATCTCTAATGCATTTTTTATTTAACATAAAAAATTTGGAAAATAATTGATTGGTATCTTTAAAATAGGAAATAATAATTGTACATAGTATTATTCTTTTTTTTAAGATAATATATCTTTGTTGACAAAGAAAAAAAAGATAACGTACCTTTAAAGTATTGTTTATAATAACTATTCAAAATTAAATATAATTAAAAAAATACTGTAAAGTTTGAATGATGACCAAATGGAAATAATTAATTTGTGTTTATCATTTGAAATTTACACTATTTACAAAAAAAAATTATATATGATTCCTTCATTTCTCTATTTTTAAAAAAAATATGTATTAAAATTATTATCAAATTTAACAAAATAACAATTCTTATTATTTGGAACAACACATCTTCAATCTTAAAACATGAGTGTTTCTCCAACAAAATAAAAAGGCTCCTTCATTTCTCTATTTTTTTAAATATGAATTAAAATTATTATCAAATTTAACAAAATAACAATTCTTATTATTTGGAACAACACATCTTCAATCTTAAAGCAAGAGTGTTTCCCCAACAAAATAAAAATGCTCGTTGAAAATGCTCGTTGAAAATGCTCTTAGAGCGTTACTACACCCTCATGATTTTCATGTGTTTTGAAGCATATCTTTTTTTATGTTCATGGCTAGATTTCAACTGAGAAGCGATTTAAAAACGAATAATTCAGTAACATGACACATTTTAAGCACACAAGAGAAGAGATTCCGGGTTTTCGAAGGTATCAAAAGGCAAAGAAACTAAACACAGTACACAGAGTTTTACTGCAGAACACAACATCCTACTTTGATAGCAATGGCTGAATCCACTTTCCTTCACTCTTCAGCCAAAGGCGAACGAGACCGGCTGTATAACCCACAAAAAGAAACAATCATTAGTTACTTAATCTCATTTTTATATTAACATACAACGAACTCACTTGACCAACTTACCTCTTCTGCATCGGGCTTTCTGCACCATTATAGCCACCATCACTGTCTCTTCTCCCTATAGAGCCATGGCTTTCAACTTGGCCATTCTTAGGGCTAGACCTCGATCTCTCCCTCCTTTCATTTGGGCTTTCAACTTCACCGCCTCCATTCTTCGAGCTTTCCTTCTTAAATGGGCTGTGTTCAGGATTCATCCTCTCTCTCTCTTGTAGTTGGGACTGCGACTGTACCTGGGACTTGCAACTCTCTCCCTCCTCTGAGGGCTCTCATTGCCTCTGTGGCGGTCGCGACCATACTCGGGACTACTACGCCTTGTTCTCTTGTAAGGACTTGGGCTACGTCTTCTGCCATAGTCAGGACTGGTCCTTTCCTTTCTGTATGCAGCTACAGGACTAGCTCCTCGGCTATAGTCAGGGCTCCCTCTTTCTCTTTTGTAAGGACTAGGAGATCGCCTTCTCCTTTCTGGTGACCTATCACGGCGTCTTTCAGGACTGTCGTTTCCTCTTGCATCATCATCCTTCATGGCATACTCAACCGAGATCACCTTATCCATCAGCTTACTGAATGAAAACAAACGCAGAAGGTGAGTCTTAAAGTAATGAAAACATTTGGTTAATGAACTAGACAGTGACAAACCTACCTGTTGTTTGTAGCATCCAATGCTCTAGTCGCATCCTCATGTTCCTCGTACTGGACGAATGCAAAGTTCCTCCTGATTCTAACGTTTACAATTTTGCCATATGGTTCAAAGTGTCTCTCTAGGTCACGGGTCCTAGTATTATCCGCATCAAAGTTGATCACAAACAGAGTCTTGGAAGGTCTCAAGGATGAGGATCTCCTTGAACCACCACCACCAGATCTTCTATCACCTACACGCTCACCCTAAACACAGAACCATTAAGGTGAACCAGTATGTCAAACATCATAACTAAGACTGAAAAGAAATTAACGAACATACCTTTGACCACTCAACACGGAGTCTGCGTCCCTTATGTCCAAATTCAAAGCGGTCAAGAGCTCGGATAGCATCATCAGCATCCCTCTCATCTTTCATGTACACGAACGCAAACCCTGAAGAAAATTGCCAAAGCATAGATCTCAGTACATGAACAGTGAGCAAAGTAAACCTTGTTAAAAACCTCCAGCGGACAGGAAGACTGTCATCACATCCCTTCTTTAGCGGCATCAAGATCAAGTAGCCTTTACTTACCTAATAGAACAAATTATTTGAACAACCCTAAAAACACTGCAAACTAAATGACCATTGAATCAGTTACAGACCTTGCATTATGGAATTTAATATGTAGGAAAAAGTGAAAATGTGGAAGTCAAGACGGTATGTGAATGAAATGTGTCCCAAGAGGCATGTGCCCAAGAGTGGAAATGCGATGAAGAATGAAATGCAGTTAAGATGGCAGTGTCATTGCAGACGAGAAAGTCTGACTCGTTTTGGGGGACAATGAGATGGATTTCCTTAAGGAGGTCCATTCATGGGCTGGTGGGAGTATGACACATCCTGCGCCAAAGAAAATGCTAAGTAGACACATCCTGCGCCAAAAAAATGCTAAGTAGACACATCATGCGCCAAAGAAAATGCTAAGTATGGCGTTTTTACACTAGTTTCTTGTTAATCTCTCTTCTAAGATATTGTGTAAACTTCCATTTCCAGCACGCTGCATTTACATAACCAGGCCGATGTGGTCTCAATTTGGTTGAGGATGTGGGGGAAAGGAAATGAATCCTCCAGTGCCTTCTCGTGGAATGAACATGGAAGTGGAAATGCTTCCATCACATCGTACTTAGTGGTGTGGTTTACGATACTGCTTGTTCATCGAGGTTGACCAACAAAGATAACTTACACACAAGGCATAAAGAAAGAAAAAAAGGCTTACCAGCTTTCATATCCACCCTCTCAACCCTTCCATATCTCCTGAATAGCCGTTCAAGATCACCCTCACGTTCATCATACTCAAAGTTCCCACAGAAGACCGGCTTCATGATTCCTGTCACCATGAACAAAGAAAAAAAGATTCATGGAGCTTCCTCACAACACCCTAAAAGCACCGAAACGAGCACTTAACAGTTGACAAAACTAAGTTGATATCCTCTAATTGACTTCTTTGGTTCATGTATACATATGTTAACCATTTACCACAGAAGAAAACTAGAAACATAAACTTGTATCAAGAATTAAACTTTGTTCAAGATTCCAGCTTAAGTACGTAAAATCCAGACAATTAACGACAAGAATATTAAAATCAAAAAGACCACAAACAAAGCATGCAAAACATAAGTTGAAAAACCTCAGATCTGAAGTAACTCACAAATGGATTCCAAACGAGAACAAGCAAGTAAAGTATGACTCTTTAACACTAAAAACATCAAAACAGAGAGACCCTTGAAGCAATTCTTCAAACAAAAGAAGAAGAAGAAACAAGATCAATCAATAAACTCCTTTCGTTTTACTTTTCACCGGCAAGAAACTGAGAGAGCAAACAGATCAGATCCAAAGATCTCTGAGAATTACAAACTACAGACTATCTTAATCAGTTAACCTTTACAATGATGAAACTGAAGTAGTTGCCGCGTCGAAGCCTTAGAAGAAGCTCTGAGATATTGTTTGTGTCTCGTGAGGCGTTGAAAGTGAAACCGTCTAGATAAGGGACATATATAACTTTTAGCTCTTGTCAGTATTGGGCTAATCTGTTAAAAAGTCCATTAAAAAGCCCAACAAACCACATACATATATATGTCAAACAAATAAAAACCTTTTTTTCTCCAATTTTTTTGGACTAATGTTATCTAAATTATCTTCATAAAATAATCAGAGGATATATTAAATAGAATAAATTTTTACAACTTTGGGTTGAATTATATATGAGACATTTAAGTTGGCAAAATTTCACAACTTTGGGCTGACTTATATGTGGGATATTTAAGTTCACCAATTTGATTCATATCAAATCTGGATATATAAAATTGAATTTGAGAAAGAGAAACATTTTGTTTTAACGAATTATAGTTAAAGAAATTTAGTTTTAGAGGAAGAATAACAAATTTGAAAATAAAGAAAATTATATTAATCCGTATTTTTTAAGCAATATGGCCTTTTAAGTTGTGTTATTATAAACTTCTTATCCGGTAGATTTGTATTATTTAGAACATTATACTATAATATGATGTGTTAGGCTTCAGAGTTGATTTTAACATGCATGCTATAAGACAAAATAGAATTTCGCTCCACATAACCAAGCATTTGTAGGTTTTATTTCTGTTTAAATACTTTGAGCTATGAGTTTAAAGTAAATATACCGATTTCCGCACTTGTATATTTTTTTATTCAAACTTGTAACTTTGAAGAATGTCTTCTAAAAGTGTAAGATTGATCCTTCCCGTGGGGTCTTGACGCTGGATCAACTGCTGGAACATCTGCTGCTGCTGCATGCCCTCTTGCTTCACTTCTATCCTGGGCTTCTTAACCACATGGGAATAATCGTTTTCCCTCATTGGCACTGAACTCTGGCCTGCTTGCTGTTGCTGAGACAAGTGCTGCATTGAAGCAGAGCCATCAAGAACTAAAGAACCGGGAATGTTCATGTTATTAGAGGAGAAGGACATCGGTGGTGTTGGGATACGCATGTTATTGATGCCACTGCTCCTCTGCATATTTTGAGCTTCAGAGCCAACACCATCAGTGGTCGAATCGACCCCCGGTTTGTTCATGCCCCAGGAGACCAGACACTGACCAAAAGAAGGCTTCAGAGGAATGAAAAGTTTGAAACTTTAAACCGTCCACTCAGAACCAAACAACAGAACCTGAAGCCAGAAGGATCCTAAAGCACCTATGCTCTAAACCCACATGTCACTGACCAAACTGAGACGACTGTCGGAAATACAACTGTTCAGGATCCAAGAATTACAGCTGATCTTCAAAGCCTAGTCACTCAGTAGTCAAAATCTGAAGGGAATGAAAACCAAATCAGCAACTAGATAGACATATATATACAAATCCCCAAAACAGGTAGGCCTATAAACTTGAAACCGTCCTCTCAGAACAAAACAACAGAATCTGAAGGCAAACAGATAACCCACATCTAATCACCGACCAAACTGAGATAGCTGTCGGAAAACACAAGAGTTCAGGATCCAATAACTACACCGATACAGATGATCTTCAAAGCCTAATCAATCAGTGGACAAAATCTGAAAACGAAATCAAATACATACAAATCTGAAAACGGGTAAGCCAAAAAAACTACCAAAAGCAAATTGTTCTACGATGCAACAAGGGAAAAAATGAATACTTTATTACACTCGAAAGCCCTAATCACCAAAGGAGCAAGCTTTAAGTAGCTTCAAGAGTAAACTTACCAAAAGGAAGAAACTTTGAATCCAATCTGAGGAACTCAATATCAAAAGGAAGCAACTTTCAAATCGAGTAGACTCGACTCGAATCCCAAAATCAGCAGAAATTCGAAGAGATCAAGTAGAAGATATTAAAAAGCTTTACAGCAGCATTGAGGAGGAGAAAGAAAAAAAAAACACATATTAAAGCAGATGACTAATCTCGGCCATACGCTTGACCAACAAAAAGAAAAAAAAAAATCAGCCTTAGGAAGAAAAGAAAAAAAAGTAAAGAAAAATAGTATATATATATATATATATATATATATATTATTTGTCACAAAGGAGAAAAAAAGGTATGGTACTAAGATGATGATGATGATAAGTTTGTTATTAATCAATGTTAATTTGTAGGTTGTATTTAGAAGTTTTATTAAAAATTATGACTATACGAATGTTTAAACTAATCTTTTAAAAAATCGTTAGAAGTTCGTTTTTTTTTGTTCGATTTGCCGTCCTATACTAATTTTAGAACATTATTATTAGTCAGTATTTATAATCAATTAGTGTCCAATAAAGCTTTATAAAACAATTTCTAATGCATCTTTTATTTAAAGTAAAAATTTTGGGAAATAATCGATTGGTATCTTTAAAATAGGAAATAATAAGTTTACATAGTATTTTTTAAGATAATATATCTTTGTTGACAAAAAAAAAAGATAACATACCTCTAAAGTATTGTTTATAATAATTATTCAAAATTAAATATAATTTAAAAAATACTGTAAAGTTTGAATGATGACCAAAAGGATTAATGGAAATAATTAATTTGTGTTTATCATTTGAAATTTACACTATTTACAAAAACAAAATTATATATGATTCCTTCATTTCTCTATTTTTAAAAAATGTATTAAAAATTATTATCAAATTTAACAAAATAACAATTCTTATTATTTGGAACAACACATCTTCAATCTTAAAGCAAGAGTGTTTCCCCAACAAAATAAAAATGCTCGTTGAAAATGCTCTTAGAGGCGTTACTACACCCTCATGATTTTCATGTGTTTTGAAGCATATCTTTTTTTATGTTCATGGCTGGATTTCAACTGAGATGCGATTTAAAAACGAATAATTCAGTAACATGGCACATTTTAAGCACACAAGAGAAGAGTTTTTTTTTTAATCCGACAATAAAAGAGATCCGGGTTTTCGAAGGTATCAAAAGACAAAGAAACTAAACACAGGACACAGAGTTTGACTACAGAACACAACATCCTACTTTGATAGCAATGGTTGGAACCACTTTCCTTCACTCTTCAGCTAAAGGCGAACGAGACCGGCTGTTAATGTACATAACCCACAAATATAAACAATCATTAGTTGTGCTTAATCTCATTTTTATATTAACATACAACGAACTAACTTGACAAACTTACTTTTTCTGCATCGGGCTTTCTGCACCATCATAGCCACCATCACTGTCTCTTCTCCCTATAGAGCCAGGGCTTTCAACTTGGCCATTCTCAGGGCTAGACCTTGATCTATCCCTCCTTTCATTTGGGCTTTCAACTTCACCGCCTCCATTCTTCGAGCTTTCCTTCATAAACGGGTTGTGGTTAGGGCTCATCCTCTCTCTCTTGTAGCTGGGACTGCGACTGTACCTGGGACTTGCAACTCTCTCCCTCCTCCGAGAGCTCTCATTGCCTCTGTGGCGGTCGCGACCATACTCGGGACTACTACGCCTTGTTCTCTTGTAAGGACTTTGGCTACGTCTTCTGCCATAGTCAGGACTGGTCCTTTCCTTTCTGTATGCAGCAACAAGACTAGCTCCTCGGCCATAGTCAGGGCTTCCTCTTTCTCTCTTGTAAGGACTAGGAGATCGCCTTCTCCTTTCTGGTGACCTATCGCGGCGTCTTTCAGGACTGCCGTTTCCTCTTGCATCATCATCCTTCATCGCATACTCCACTGAGATCACCTTATCCATCAACTTACTGGTTTAAAACACACACAGAATGTTAGTCTTAAAGTAATGAAAACATTGGGTTAGTGAACTAGACAGGAACAAACCTACCTGTTGTTTGTAGCATCCAGTGCTCTAGTGGCATCCTCTTGTTCTTCATATTGGACAAATGCAAAGTTCCTTCTGATCCTAACGTTTACAATTTTGCCATATGGTTCAAAGTGTCTCTCTAGATCTCGGGTCCTAGTATTATCCGCATCAAAGTTTATCACAAACAGAGTCTTGGAAGGTCTCAAGGATGAGGATCTCCTTGAACCACCACCACCAGATCTTCTATCACCTACACGCTCACCCTAAACACAGAACCATTAAGGTGACCAGTATGTCAAACATCATAACTAAGACTGAAAAGAAACTAACGAACATACCTTTGACCACTCAACACGGAGTATGCGTCCCTTACGTCCAAATTCAAAGCGGTCAAGAGCTCGGATAGCATCATCAGCATCTCTCTCATCTACCATGTACACGAACGCAAACCCTGAAGAAAATTGCCAAAGCATAGATCTCAGTACATGAATAGTGAGCAAAGTAAACCTTGTTAAGAACCTCCAGCGGACAGGAAGACTATCATCACATCCCTTCTGCGGCGGCATCAAGATCAAGTAGCCTTTACTTACCTAATAGAACAAATTATTTGAACAGCCCTAAAAACTCTGCAAACTAAAAGACCAGTGAAGCAGTTACAGACCTTTGATTATGGAATTTAATATGTACGAAAAAGTGAAAATGTGGAAGTCAAGACGGGATGTGAATGAAATGAGTCCAAGAGGCATGTGCCCAAGAGTGAAATGCGATGAAGAATGAAATGCAGTTAAGATGGCAGTGTCATTGCGGACGGAAAGTGTGACACGTTTTGGGGGACAATGAGATGGATTTCCTTAAGGAGGTCCATTCATGGGCTGGTGGGAGTATGAAACATCATGCGCCAAAGAAAATTCTAAGTATGGCGTTTTTACACTAGTTTCTTGTTAATCTCTCTTCCAAGATATTGTGTAAACTTCCATTTCCAGCACGCTGCATTCACATAACCAGGCTGATGCGGTCTCTGTTTGGTTGAGATGTGGGGAAAGGAAATGAATCCTCTAGAGTCTTCTCGTGGAATGAACATGGAAGTGGTAATGCTTTCAACACATCGCACTTAGTGGTGGTTCACGACGCTGCTTGTTCATCGAAGTCGACCACAAAGATAACTTACACACAAGGCAGAAAGGAAAAAAAAGGCTTACCAGCTTTCATATCCACCCTCTCGACCCTTCCGTATCTCCTGAATAACCGTTCAAGATCACCCTCACGCGCATCATACTCAAAGTTCCCACAGAAGACTGGCTTCATGATTCCTGTCACCGTAAAAAAGAAAAAAGATTCACGAGGCTTCCTCAAAACACCCTAAAAGCACCAAACGAGCACTTGACACAACTAAGTTGACTTCTTTGGTCATCTGTTAACCATTAACAAGAAAACTAGTAACATAAACTTGAATCAAGACTTAAACTTTGTTCAATATTCCAGCTCAAGTACGTCAAATCCAGATAATTAATGACAAGAACATTAAAATCAAACAAAGCATGCAAAACATAACTGGAAAACCTCAGATCTGAAATAACTCACAAATGGATTCCAAACAAGTAAAGTATGAGTCTTTCACACTAAAAACATAAAAACAGAGAGACCCTTGAAGCAATTCATCTAACAAAAGAAGAAGAAAAAAAACGAGATCAATCAATAAACTCCTTTCGTTCTACTTTTCACCGGCGAAAAACTGAGAGAGCAAACAGATTAGATTCAAAGATCTCTGAGAATAAAAAATTACAGATTATCTTAATCAGTTAACCTTTAAAACGATGAAATTGAAGTAGTTGGCAGCCGTTGCCGCGTCGAAGCCCTAGGAGAAGCTCTTAGATATTGTGTGCGTCTCGTGAGGCGTTGAAAGTGAAACAGTGTAGATAAGGGACAAATATAACTTTTAGCTCTTATCAGTATTGGGCCAATCTGTTAAAAGTCCATTAAAAAGCCCAACAAACACACATACATTTATATATCAAACAAATTAAAACCTTATTTTCTCCAAAATATTTTTTGCGTAGTGTTATCTAAATTATCTTCTTAAATAATTAGAGAATCGATCATATAGAATGATAAGATTACAACGATGGGTTGATTTATATATGAGACATTTAATAGGGGTGTATTGAATTTGAATTTTGAAGTGATTTTAGTGAGTGTTTAGATGTTTGTAGATGATTGGAATTTTTAAAGTGATTTTTGTTAAACTACTTTAGAATTTCATAAGCAAATATGAAATTTAATTTTTTATTTTTATAACTAACAAACTATTTTAAAAAATTCTAGAAATAGTTAAAACACTCTAAAATCTTCAACTTAAATTTGTTCAATAACAATAAATTTTAGAGAGTTTTATGAAATGACAAAATAGTTTTAAAATTTTAAGTATTTTTAAAATCTATATTTGAATAATAATAGATTTATTATTTTAATACAAATCACTTTAGAATACACTCTCTAAACAGGCAAAATTTCACAACTATGTGTTGACTTATACGTGGGATATTTAAGTTGACCAATTTGATTCATATCAAATCTGGATAAACTTGAATTTGAGAAAGAGAAACGTTTTGTTTTAACGAATTGGAGTTAAGGAGATTTAGTTTTAGAGGAAGTATAACAAAATTGAAAATAAAGATAATTATACCAATCCGTAATTTTAAGCAATATGGCATTAAGTTGTGCTATTAATAAACTTATCATCCAGTGGATTTATATTATTTAGAACACTATAATATAATATGGTGTGTTACGCTTTAGAGTTGATATTAACATGCTATAAAACAAAAAGAAATTTCGCTCCCCATAACCAAGCATTTGTAAGTTTTATTTCTGTTTAAATACTTTGAGCTATGAGTTTAAAGTAAATATACAGATTTTCGCACTTGCACATTTTTTTATTTTTTTTATTCAAACTTGTAACTTTGAAGAATGTCTTCTAAAAGTGTAAGATTGATCCTCGGACCATTATTTAAATACTCTCGGATGAGAGACAAGGCAAGTGTGGTGTTTAAAAAATATTTATCAAAAGAGGTTTCCGAAAATGGAATATATAACAGAAGCAACCGCTTTCATCAAACCGCGCACCAAAACGTTATTCCAAAAAAAGAAAGATGGGTTCCACAAGAGAGCTCGTAGGCCATCAAAATATCCTAAACCGTGGCTTAACAGTGGAACACACTGTCCCTACGAGCCCACCTCCTTTACCATGCACTTGTGCCCTACGTAGCCCCATACTGTCACCTCACCTTCAAGACTTTACTTTCTTCTTAAGGAAAACATTTTCTTGTGACATCTTTTCATCACCACTACTTTTCTTGCCCTTTATTATTTGTCGTCATGTCTTTTTTTCTCCGAATGTGTCTCTATACTCAATAGTGAGTAACGTGTGAGAGTTGAGAGTGAGTGGCGACGAGAGTGACGTTCTTTTTGTAACCGAATATATGTTATGAAAGATATACTCGATACTAAGATACTATTTTTGTCTTTATTTATATTAAAGACCCTATCTGCTGCACCCACGTGATTAGATTTAAACCACAAGTTTTTTTTTGTTAGAACAACAACCACAAGTTTTCTTCATTTGAGATTTGAGATATTTTATCGATATTTGACCAATTAAAGGAGAATCTTTTTTTTTTGATAAACAAAATCTCTTTTTAATTGAGAGTGACGTATATCTTTGCTAATGTAGAGTTTCGGTCTTATCCCTGACTCAGCTTCATTTGTAATTTGGTACAATAAGTCTAATTACTACTCTTTCCTTTTTTTTTATATTTGACATTTTAATACCATGCACATAGATTAATAAACATTTAATCTAATCTATTAAAACTGAAGTACAAATAGGATTTTCCCCTTAGTTTCACAACAATATTACAAGTTATGCCACTGACTTTTTCCTAAAATAAATCTATTTAATTAAAAATATCCAGAAACATGATAACTATAAATACTGTATTCAAGCATATTCGGACCATTTCAAAACCCTTTGCAATTATTCAAAACTCTTAGCATTTCTTTAACGGAATATTCATAATATATAAATTAATCAAACATGTATGTCCCATTAGTAACACGTAATGCATAGCAAAAGTTTTGCCTCTAATCTCACGTTATATAATTTACTGGCCGGATCCTAAGTTAGTGACACATATTATTTATTTTTTTCTTGATAATTTACTATAGTAAACAGAGACTAATCTTCAACCACTTTTCTTATATAAAATAGATCATAGTTTTATGTTATATACCCATATACCAATATTTTACCATAAGCTACAACAAACAAATATGTAAATTTGTGGCATTCTTACATTTTACAGAAAATCATTTTACCATTTCAATATGTATATATCATATTACAATGCACATATGTTAATCAAATATATGAATATATCTTACATAAAGAAAATAATCATCTTTTTACAACACAATGCATACAAAACCAAACATTATATATACCTACATGTATCATGAGTATTAGTATGGTCTCATATAATATCAGGTTAGCCTATGGTGAAGCGATATACAACCTCTATCTAACAAAACATGGCCACAAAAAAAATCTCTAGATATTATCATAGTTTACAACAAACTTTAAACATTTTAATGCTAATTCATTAAATGCAAATACACAATCGGGTTTATTAGTTTATATTTTACTATACAATATCCCAACTTAATTCTTCAACACAAACTTCATTAAAATAAAAAAATTCGACCTTATTTTTAGCAACTATTTAAATCTTCAAAATTTGGTTTCCAAATCTACAAAATATTTTCCCAAAAGCTTATCTAAAATTTGGAAATTTTGGGTTGGTCTCATAATATTTTTAAAATCGATAACTTAATACAGTAACAGATTTGATAAGATTTCTGTAGATATCAATTATTCTTTTTGTCAAAAAAACTTATCAATTATTCTGAAATGTTATATATTTCTAATTCTATCTAAATACAGTTTCCTATAATATTTCCGGTTTTATAGAGATACTAACCTATCTTGCATGTAGTTTTTGCTATAAATAGCAATATCTACACCTCAAATTTCTATCACCACGATATAAAATTTTCATATCTCACCTCTTTTTAAAAAATCCTATAATGAAAATCTTTTGTACATAAAGCAGTTCAGTGCATAATATGGCGAAACTCTATAGGTTGTTTTCGCAGATGATAATGTACTCATATTGCTTTCTATACTACTTTTTGTTGTGAATGCAGTATTATTATTGTCTGAATGTTTTACTGAAAATATAATTCAGTATTTAATTGACTTATTTTCTTTTGCTCTATCAACAAATTCCGTTTCGTTATAAAAATGTCACTTCTATTTTTCGAATATATAACATGAAGAAGCAAAATTAAAGAGAGGTGAAAGTCATTGAATCCAAACCTTACTTAGTGTTTTTGAATATGTAATATAGCATTTGATCCCCTAAATTTTGTTGTTCTCTTTGCAAAGTTTTTATGTATGCGATGATGCTTCGAACTATTTAACCTTACTTTTTCATGTATGTCAACAAATCAAAGACTTATTAACAACAAGAAACAAAATCAGTGTAGTCATTGGACACATTGTAAGAACATCTTCATCCTAGTTGCTTAAAGGGAGAGTGCTTAAAAAATAATAATAAACAACTGAGTGGGACCCACTAGAAGAGGAAGAACCGATGCTTGTGGTGCCAATATTAGCATCGGCGCTTGGAGGGAAAATGACTATTTCGCGGGTCCCATTGACACGTGACAGCGCGCGATTGGTTTTAAAAAAAAAAATTTAAAGTAAAAAAAGATTAAAAAAATTTAAAAAAAAATAAAAAAGATAAGCACCCCTACATGGGGTTCTGTGGATGATGATGCTCTAAAAGGTTATAAATCTTTTTTGTTGTGTATATCATTTCTGTAATATAAACCTAGGTTGCATGGAAACTCTGGTCAATGTTCGTTTCCTGTTTCGGAAACGTTTCGGAATCGGAATCTCTTGGAAACTTGAAGAAACTCTTTGGAAACGCGTTTCTTGAAAATTTTATTTTGGAAACACGAAGAAAACTTGCGTTTCTGATTTGGAAACTTGCGATTCTGATTAGAAACGCGAAATAACAATTATTTGGTATTTAATGTTAGCGATTACATGTTTATTAATTTATATTTTAATATTATATTTTGATATTTGTTATCATTTTAGTATAATGATTTGATTTTCGCTCCACAATTTCATCGAATGATAACATATGTTAGTTTTCGAATTATTGATTAGAATTTTTATAAAATGTTCCAAGAAAAATAACATTTCCATTACTTGGTTTTCTCTCTTAGATAAATAAAATAAAATTAAGTTTACAAGTTAATTAATCTCACACACACACGCACATATATATATATATATATTATAGACGTTTCTAAAATGTTTCTATTTCTAATTTTCTTTAAAATCACGTTTCCACGTTTCGAAACATTTCTTTTCAACGTATCCGTTTCCGTTTCCATGCAACCTAGATATAAACAATATAGAACCTAAATTATCTTGATTATAGTACTTGCCTATTCTTTTTTTTTCATCTTGTAAGTTTGAAGAATATCTTCAAAAAAGTATAAAGATGTTTAAGTAACAAAAATAAATTAAAGATTATCTTCGGACCTTTATCTAAAAGAGGTTTCCGAAAATGGAATGTATAACCGCTTTTAGCAAACCGCGAATTTAATAGAGACCAAAACGGTATTCCAGAAACAGAAAGGTGGATCCCATAAGAGAGCTCATGAGCCCGTCAAAATATCTTAAACCGTGTGTGTTAATAGTGGAAACACTTCCCTTTCCCTCGCACTTGTGCCGTACGTCACCTTCACGCCTTACTTTCTTGTTAAAAAAATCATTTGCTTGTGTCATTTTTTTTCCTCAGCACTAGTTTTTGGCATTTTGCCTGTTGTGTTTGTCGTCATGTTTTTGTCTACGATGGTGGTGTCTATACTCAAATCAAATAGTTAGTAACGTGATTTGTTAGAAAAGATACTCTATATTGGGTTAATGATTTTGTTTTTGTTTTATTAAAGAAGACCTATCCTGCACCCACGTGATTAGATTTTGGCCACAAGTTTTTTTTGGAGCAAGGACCACGAGCCTTTCTGAATAGATTATAATAATTGAGATTTGATATATTTTATAGATATTAAACCAAACAAAGAGATATTTTATTGATATAATCGATACTTGAGAGTGACGTATATCTTGCCAATGTATGGGTCTAATCTATGGCATGGCTTAAAAGCATTTTCCAACTCTACTCCACAAGTAAATATGAAGTGATGAATACATTTTCTCGCTAGAATATTTTTCTGTATTATAGAATAATACAGTTTTGTTCCACTTGTTGGTTACTTTACCACCTGAACGCAGAGGAATACATTTCTAGCTAGAATATTTACTCTATTTATGACTTACTGTCACTTCCTAAGAAACATCTAGCTGGGGAATGGGGATAAGTGACAAACACAATCGAATGACATATTTTAGTTTGACATCAGAATGAATCAATATTATGTGCACATTATATAATTATTTTTATAATCAATTTTCTTAAACAAGTACCAACGAATTGAAATATATGGTTTTTATTGTTTTTTTGTAAAAGAACAGCTAGAGAGTTGTTATTGTCCATTTCTCCTAGAGGCAGAGGTTCTACTGCTTAGAAGCAGTTACTTTGGCTTCAAGCTAACGCCAGTCGTCTTTGGGCTGCAGCCCTCAACGCGATCTCACCATGTTGAATATCTATTTCATGTTACGAAGAAACTTCTTGACTTATCTTTACAATCAATATTTAACTGGTTTCAAACCATAAAACTTTACTTTTATGTCTGTGTTAGTATGTAACTGTTTTGGCTCTTTTTCGGCTTTACTAGTAAAATATAAGATATAGACCATATTGCTCGTAGGATACACATGCCTTTACAATCATTGTCATGGAAAGTAAAATCGTAACCATTGTCAGAGTTGCCTAATAATATGTTAGTTACATAAAGTTGATCGAACATGTCTCTTATACATACAAGTAGCTAAGTAGAGGTGTTCGTAGTATTGTACTTTTAGGCGTGACAATCTCCAGTTCCTAAATTCTTCGTCCCTTTTGATTTGAAATCTTTGGGAATGATTGTAAAGATTTGTAAGGGTTGGGCATTCGAAAGATCAATCTGGTTTCGGTTCAAGTTCAACTGGTTTCAAATTTATGAAGTCCAGCTCCACTTGAATATTATAAAAATTCGGTTCGGATTCGGCTACAGTTCAGGTTTAGTAACACTTCAAAAAACTGGTTGAATTATAATTT
Organism: Moricandia arvensis; assembly: GCA_905132765.1. NCBI lineage: Eukaryota > Viridiplantae > Streptophyta > Magnoliopsida > Brassicales > Brassicaceae > Moricandia > Moricandia arvensis. The sequence continues at coordinate 28,130 of CAJHQP010001066.1, forward strand.
CGGGTTTCAAATCATAATCGGACTTTCGATTCCAGAATACTAAATGTACTTAGTTAGGCACAAAAGCCAAATAAAGATCCAATGAAACAAAGATCAAAAGTCAAAAACTGAAATGAAAAATGCTCTTGTTATGACACTTTTTATATGTTTTAAGGTATTTTGAACAATTTCAAAAAATTATATATTTTAATTAATATATTTAATTATATAAACTTGATTTATATATTTTTGATATTTAAAATATTTGGGTTAAGATTGAATTTGGTTCAATTTTTTTAGTTACCAAAATTTTGAACCTGTTAGAGTATTTAACCAATTTTAATCTAAATTCGATATTACTTTTTCGGATCTGATTCAATCTGGTTCTTCGGATCTGGATATTTTGTCTAACTCTAGAATTTGCCAATATCTGAATCTATTGGAAGTTTGCTTTCATGCACAAAGATATTACTTACATTCTCTTATTTTAGTTTATAAAATGTTGCCTCTTCGCATTATAAGTTAATGTATATTGTAACACAATTCAAACTGAAAACACTCTCAAATCGATTCAAAATCTTAACCGCTTGTAACCTTCCATTGATATTTAAGAAGCTGAAAGAGCTAGTCACCGTCCTGTCAAAATCACCCTGGCCAGACCGCTTGACCGCCTGAGTCAGAGGTGATTTCTTCTGTCCCTTCAGTTTTTTCAAAACCCTACCTCTCTTTACATTGGTATAACTGATAACATCCACAACATATCACATTTTATGATTTATAGCATATTAACTTAGATCATTTTACAATATAAAATCAATCAATGATAAATAGATTAGTTTATTTTTTTATATATTATTTAAGATTTATTGTAACTTTCAACATAAAATCTTGTCTCTAATACACATTCGCGAGATAATAATTATTCGGCCAACTTTGGAAAGATTGAAAAGATTAATTTTGGATAGGATGAATTATGGATCAAGTGGAGTTGAGTGTAGATCATATTCCGGTAACATATTAAGTCATGTAAAAGTATAATTTAGAACCAATTTATGATAAATAAATTGATTTATATTCCTCATATATTAGCTAATTTTTCTCTGAACTTTTAATGTGTTATTTTGTCTCTAACATTACAAAATTTGCTTGTATACTAGTAGTTCATATGGTATGGCGATTTTGATTGATCGTGACAAGTTTCTGGTTGATTCAATTACTTGAATGGCTAGTTGGCCCTAGTTCTGTGGAGACAAACAAAAACGGTAGGTTCAAGACTTTCCAGATTATCTCTTAGGTACAAAATATTAGGTTAGGTTATTTCTCTTACAAATATGAAAATAAACGTTATTGTACACTTGGAGAAGTGACTCACACATCAAAAAGTGTATATTATATAGTAACATTTTTAAAAGAATGCTTCTTATATATGATAACAACTCAAAACAAATTGAGAGCACTTATGATATCTTTTTTCCGCAGATCTTTTAGGTCCATTACTTTTTAGATGGTTGATCAATAATGAGATTATATATATTATGGAAGTTAATAGTTATAGACAGAGTTGTCCTACACAAACACAGCCACACACTCCCACAGTACAAGTTAAAGAACACTCATGAAGTATAACGAGTGAAGAGTCAGCAGCCATGCCAAAAAGGTCAAGAGCACACGTGGCAGCTTATCCGTGAAGGAAAAACGCATTCACACAAACCGTGGGATCATCTCAGCTGTGTCTTGTCCACTTGTCACTCCCAGAACCAAAAACACCGTGTTTTTTTTCTAAATCCAGGCCCACCCAGTTCCAAATATCTCATGCCAATATAAACACCAATTCTTCCTCCAACTTTTCTCAAACTACAAAACTTTTAACTCCACCTGAATAAAGAAGATAGAGAGAGAGAAATAAATATCTTATCAAATCAGACAGAACATAGATCTTGTTAGTTAGTTACTACACTTAGCCTTATCCAGTTTCTCAAAAGGAGTTTTCAACAATGAGCTCGTTACCTGCTTCCCCTGAAATGCTTAGCTCCGAGAACGAGTACTCTCCGGCCATGTCAGGCGGTGATTACTGTCCGATCTTGGCGTCGAGCTGTCCGAAGAAACCAGCGGGTAGGAAGAAGTTTCAGGAGACACGTCACCCCATTTACAGAGGAGTTCGTCTGAGAAAGTCCGGTAAGTGGGTGTGTGAAGTGAGGGAACCGAACAAGAAATCTAGGATTTGGCTCGGAACTTTCAAGACCGTTGAGATGGCAGCTCGGGCTCACGACGTCGCCGCCCTAGCCCTCCGTGGAAGAGGGGCGTGTCTCAACTTCGCAGACTCGGCTTGGCGGCTCCGTATCCCGGAGACAACCTGCCACAAGGATATCCAGAAGGCTGCTGCTGAAGCTGCATTGGCTTTTGAGTCCGAGAAGAGTACTGATACGACCAAAGATCATGGCGTGAACATGGAGGAGACATCGGCGGTGGCTTCTCAGGCTGAGGTGAATGATAGGACGGAGGATCATGGCGTTGACATGGAGGAGACGATGGTGGAGGCTGTTTTTACGGAGGAACAGAGAGAAGGGTTTTACATGGTGGAGGGTGTTGTTACGGAGGAACAGAGCAATGGGTTTTACATGGACGAGGAGTGGACGTTCGAGATGCCGACTTTGTGGGCTGATATGGCGGAAGGTATGCTCTTACCGCCGCCGTCCGTACAATGGGGTCATAATCATGATGAGTTCGAAGGAGATGCTGACATGAACCTCTGGAGTTATTGATATTTGTATTTTTTTTTTAAATTATGTTTTGAACAATAATCTTATAAAGAGTTTCGGATTCTTCCTTTATTTTTTTATGGGGGTCTTATTCTTTAATGTGTGAAACGATTGTAAATGTTTCGCCACGATGTTGTCAAATGCTGACTATTTTTTTTTTTTGTGTAGCATAGTCATAATGATATCCTTCTAGGATAATTCTTTCAAATATTTTTTTTTTAAAATTTTATGCCTCAAAAATAAATAAATTATAATATCTTTTTTATTTTAAATCTTAATTTTAACTTCACCTCCAAAATTCCACTTTATAAATCAATTCTATATTAATTAACCAAAATCTATAAATATATTTTTACACATATTAATAAGCTATATTTTGATTATTTTTAAAAATATTTTTGTGACAAATCTTTTTAAAGATATCCTAAAATATTTCTCTTCGTTTCTTATATGCAACAAAGAAATTTTAATGTTTTTGGGACAAAATAAATTTTAGTTTAACATAAAAAGGAAAGAAAATGATGGTATTAAATAAAATAACAAACTGTAGATTCAATGTAAAACTTAAAGTGATTTTGCATTAAAATGAAAAATATTAATTCTCTTGTTTAGAAAATATAAATTGTAAAAGATTTTGAAATCCAAGAGTTATTAATTGTAAAAGGTTATAAATCTTTTTGTATAACATTTCTGTAAATATAAACAATACATGGCCTAAATTATCTAGATTATAGTACTTGCATTTTTTGTTTCGTTTTGTAAGGTAGAAGAATATCTTCAAAAAAAGTTTAAAGATTATTAAGTTACAAAAAAAAAAAGTAAAGATTATCCTCGGACTTTTATTTAAAGAGGTTTCCAAATTGGGATGCATAACCGAAGCAACCGCTTGCAGCAAACTGCGAATTTAATAGAGAAACCAAAACGGCATTCCAGAAACAGAAAGGTGGGTCCTATAGGAGAGCTCATGGGCCCGTCAAAATATCGTAAAACCGTGTGTTAATAGTAGAAACTCTTCCCTTTCACTCGAACTTGTGCCCTAGGTGACGTCACCTTCACGCCTTCCTTTCTTGTTAAGAAAATCATTTGCTTGTGTCATTTGTTTTACTCACCATTAGTTTATTTTGTAAGATAACACCACTAAGTTTTTGCTCGTTGGGTTTGTATTCTTGTTTTTGTCTACGATGGTGGTGTCTATGAAAGTGAGTGACGGCGTCGCGATGAGAGCGAAGTCTTTTTTTTTTTGTAAACGAATATATATTAGAAAAGATACTCTATAAATTGAGTTACTATTTTTGTTTTTGTTTTATTAGAGAAAACCTATCATGCACCCACGTGAATAGATTTAAACCACAAGTTTTTTTTTGGAGCAAGGACCACGAGTCTTTCTGAATAGATTATAATATTGAGATTTGATATATTTTATAGATATTTCTTTTTGAAACTAATATATTTTATGGATATTAGACCAAACAAAAAGAGTGTGGCCGAGAATAAAAATTATGGAATAAAAGAAAGCAACCACTTTTCTCCCGAAATCATGAGGGAAAAGTAGAGCATTTAGACATCTTTATCCTATAAACTCTATTTGGGGTTTTTAATTTTTTTTCTTCAAATTAAAAAAAAAAAATTAAAAAACAACCAATTCGTGAACCATCATAAATTAGTGGGATCTACAAACAGTGGAAACAACAAATTTTTATTTTACAACTTTAAGGAACCGTTTTTTGGGTTTTTCGGTGGCCTTATTCAAAAAATCCACCATAAGCATCTGCGATAATAGTGCTTTCATACCTTGAGTTAAGAGAAATTATCAAAAATACCAATTTTTTTGTACCATTTTTTAAAAATATTTTAATCACTTTTACCTTTATTTTTTTTAAGTGAAAAAATATAATTATAACTCTTGGATTAATTAATCTAATACTTAGTGTTTGGAGTTAATGAGTGATGTAGGGTAAATGTATGGTTTAGGAACATAAAATTTAAGATTCTAATTAATTTAAAAAAAATTGTCTCATAAAAAAATGGTTTTTAAAAAATATCTCTTTAATGATGGTAAAAATGAAAAGTGATATAACAAAAGTGGTAAACTTAAAATTCTCCCTTAATTTAAACAGTAATTAAGAGTAAAATAATTAAAAACAATAAAATTTTTGTTTCACTATTGGTTACTTTAGCACTTGAACCGAGAGGAATACATTTCTCGCAGAATATTTACTCTATTTGTGCAGTCACATCCGAAGAAACATCTAGTTTGGGAATGGGGATAAGTGACAAACACAATCGAATGTCATATTTTAATTTGACGTCAGAATGAATCCAGATTGTGTGTACCTAATATAATTATTATTTTTATAATCCATATCAATAAACAAGTACTGAAGTACCAATGAATAAAAATTAAATATGTGGTTTTTATTGTATATTGTAAAAGAACAGCTAGAGAGTTTTTGTCCATTTCTCCTAGAGGCAGAGGTTCTACTGCTTAGAAGCAGTTGCTTTGGCTTCAAGCTAACGCCAGTCGTCTTTGGGCTGCAGCTCTCAACGCGATCTCACCATGTTGAATATCTATTTCATGTTACGAAGAAACATCTGTACTTATTTTTACAATCTGGTTTCAAACAATAAAAGTTTACTTTACTGTCTGTGTTGTTATCTGACTGTTTTTGTTCTTATGTTCACTACCTTAGCACTCTTTTTCGTACGTTACTAGTAATATAAGATATAGACCGTCTTGTTCGTAGGATACACATGTTATTACAATCACTGTCATGGAAAGTAAAACCGTAACCATTGTCAGAGTTGCCATACATTGATCGAACATGAAAACAAAGACAGAAAAGGAATATGTACCTTTCTTAATCAAACTTGGGTGTAAATAAATGTTGTCTCGAATGGTATTTTAAAAAGAGGTGTTCCGACTCCTAGCTCCAACTGTATCTTATACATACACGTAGCTAAATAGAGGTGTTCGTAGTATTCTAATTTTAGGCGTGACAATCTCCAAAATTTTCGTCACTTTTGTTTTGAAATCATTAGGAATGATTGTAGAGATTTGTAAGGGTTGGGCATTCGGTGGATCAATCTGGTTTTGGTTCAGGTTCAACTAACATCGAGTTTATGAATTCCAACTCAATTAGGATATTATAAAAAATCAGTTTGGATTTGATTTGGATTCGTTTCGGTTCAATTTAAGTATAATAACATTTAAAAAAATCCTGTTGAACTCGATATAATTTTGCATTTCAGATCTTAACCGGGTTTTTGGTTTCACAATACTAATTAATACTTAGTTAGGCACAAAACCCAAATAAAGATTCAATGAAACAAATACCAAAAATCAAAAATTTGAAATGAAAAATGATCTTATCACGATACTCTTTTAATAAGTTTTCAGGTATTTGAACAATTTCAAAATTATACATTTTAATTAATATATTTAATTGTACAATTTTGATTCAATTTTTTTGGGTATTCAACATATTTTTGGTTCAGATCAAATTTGAATCAAGTTATCTAATTACCAAAATTTTGAATCCATTCGAATATTTAACCATTTTTAGATTCAATACTATTGTTTCGGATAAGACTCAATCCTATTTTTCGGATCTGGATATTTTGTCCATCTCTAAAATTTGCCAGTATCTTTATCTATAGGAAGTTCACCTTCATGCACAGAGATATTATTTACATTACTCTTATTTTAGTTCATAAAACTTTTCCTCTTCGCATCATAAGTTAATGTAAATTGCAACACAATTCAGACTGAAACACTTTCAAATCGATTCAAACTCTTAACCGCTTGAATCTTCTGTTGATATATGAAAAGAGCAAATAATGTCCCAACAAATTACCTTGGCATGACCGCTTGAGTCGGAGGAGTATTCTTTTGTGTCTTCGTTGTTTTTTTCAAAATCATATCTTTCTTTTCATTGGTAAAACTGAGAACATCACGACATATCACATTATATGATTTATAGTGTATTAAGTTAGATAATTTTACAATATAAAACCCGTCGGTAATAAATAGATTAGTCTATTTTTTTATAATATTTAAAATTTATTTTAACTTTTAATATAATTTTTTTATCTTTGATACAAGAGATAATAATTATTTTATCAAAATTAAAAAGATTGACGAGACTAATTTTGAATCAGATCGATTATGGATCAAGTGAGATTGTGTGTAAAATGGATTATGATAACATATTAAGTCTTGTAAAGTTATAATTAAAACCAATTTATGATAAATAAATTAACTTATATTTCTCATATATTACTATTAGTTAACTTTTCTTTGAGCTCCTAATGTGTTGTTTTGTCTCTAATAATACAGAATTTGCTTGTATGCTAGTACTTCATATGGTGATTTTGATTGATCGTGACAAGTTTCTGGTTGAATTCAAATACTTTAATGGCTGGTTCTGTGGAGACAAACAAAAACGGTAGGTTCAAGACATTCCAGATTATCTCTCAGGTACAAGATATTAGGTTAATATTAGGTTATTGCTCTTACAAATATGAAAATAAACGTTTTTGTACACTTGGAGAAGTGACTCACACATCAAAAGTGTATATTATATATCATTTTTAAAAGAATGCTTCTTATATATATGATAACAGATCAAAAAAGAATTGAGAGCAATTATAATATCTTTTTCGCAGATCTTTTGAGGTCCCTTAGTTTCTAGATCGTCGATCAATAATGAGATATTGTTTATTAATGGAAGATAATAGTTATATACAGAGTTGTCCTACACATCACAGACACAGCCACACACTCCCATAGAACAAGTTAAAAAAAACTCATAAAGGTATAACGAGTGAAGAGTCAGCAGCCATGCCAAAAAGGTCAAGATAACACGTGGCAGATTCTGAGTGAAGGAATAACGCATTCACACAAACCGTGGGATCATTTGAGCTGTGTCCTGTCCACCTGTCACTCCCAGAGCCAAGAACACCGTGTTCTTTTTCCAAATATCTCATATGCCAATATAACTATATAAACACCAATTCTCATTCTACTTTTCTCAAACAAACTTTTAACTCCATCTGAAAAAGAAGATAGAGAGAGAAATAAATATCTTATCAAACCAGACAGAACATAGATCTTGTTAGTTAGTTACTACACTCAGCCTTATCCAGTTTCTCAAAAGGAGTTTTCAAGAATGAGCTCATTACCTGCTTCCCCTGAAATGCTTAGCTCCGAGAACGAGTACTCTCCGGTTATGTCAGGCGGTGATTACAGTCCAATCTTGGCTGCGAGCTGTCCGAAGAAACCAGCGGGTAGGAAGAAGTTTCAGGAGACACGTCACCCCATTTACAGAGGAGTTCGTCTGAGAAAGTCCGGTAAGTGGGTGTGTGAAGTGAGGGAACCGAACAAAAAATCTAGGATCTGGCTCGGAACTTTCAAGACCGTTGAGATGGCAGCTCGTGCTCACGACGTCGCCGCCCTAGCCCTCCGTGGAAGAGGGGCATGTCTCAACTTTGCGGACTCGGCTTGGCGGCTCCGTATCCCGGAGACAACCTGCCACAAGGATATCCAGAAGGCTGCTGCTGAAGCTGCATTGGCTTTTGAGTCCGAGAAGAGTAACACTGATACGTCGAAAGATCATGGCATGAACATGGAGGAGGAGACGTCGGCGGTGGCTTCTCAGGCTGAGGTGAATGATACGACGGAAGATCATGGCATGAACATGGAGGAGGAGACGTCGGCGGTGGCTTCTCAGGCTGAGGTGAATGATACGACGGAAGATCATGGCATGAACATGGAGGAGGAGACGTCGGCGGTGGCTTCTCAGGCTGAGGTGAATGATACGACGGAAGATCATGGCGTTGACATGGAGGAGACGTTGGTGGAGGCTGTTTTTAGGGAGGAACAGAGAGAAGGGTTTAACGTGGCGGAGGAGACGACGGTGGAGGCTGTTGTTACGGAGGAACAGAGCAGAGGGTTTTACATGGACGAGGAGGGGACGTTCGAGATGCCGACTTTGTTGGCTGACATGGCGGAAGGGATGCTTTTACCGCCGCCGTCCGTACAATGGGGACATAATGATGAGTTGGAAGGAGATGTTGACATGGACCTCTGGAGTTTTTAATATTCTTATTATTTTTTTTTTTCAATTCTTTTGTGTGATGATGTTTTACTATCAAATTTCGGATTCTTCCTTTATTTTTTTATGGGGGTCTTTTTTTTTTTGATAATCCAGTATCCGACCACTAAGCGTGATCGACTAGCCCATCAGGCCTAAGCCTACGCCATTACAGGAATTTTTAAGCCTCCACTTAAGGGCCCCTGGTTACGCTAATGGTCTGGAGCGCTGGGGGGCCGCATGTGAATACCCCAGTGGCCCGAATAAATGTTTGCAGCCGACGGGGATCGAAGCCAGAGTATTGGGGCCAAAGGCTCCCTCAGCTGGACATCTCTCCGCCACCAGCCCACTTAAGCGGGTTAAAACTGTATAGGTTGAACTTTTTATAGTGACTGAGCTCACCCCGAAGGGCCACCTCGCCAGAAATCCCCAAGGCGTGCCCGAGAAACCCCCTCACAAGGGCCATCTGCGAGCACAGGATTTTTTAGCTAACTCAGTTCCACCCCGCTTTCCCCGAGAATCGAACTGGCGACCTCGGGTAGTCGTGTGTGAGCGGATTTCGCAGGAACCACTAGGCCACCTACGTCGGCTCTTTATGGGGGTCTATTTTTTTTAGTGTGGGGAAACGATTGTAAACGCCATGGGGTTGTCAAATGCTGAGTATTTTTTAAAAAGTGATTTGTATTAAAGCCACCAATATTCTATATTGAAATAAAAATTGTTGCAGATTTTGAAATCCAAGAGTAATTAATTTTAAAACATATTTTACAAGGTTATAAATCTTTTATGAATAGCAGCAGAAAGCCTGAGTATTTCTGCGAAATAGAAACAGTATAGGACACTTTTGTTATTAGCAAAAGTTATGGGGTATCAAATGAAAAGAAAAAGTATTGAGAATTATTACGAATAGCGATAGATTTGGAGCAAAAATTCAAGGAAATTCGAAATTAGGTCTCAATTGTTAAATTTCAAACTTTCCGCCTTTTAGTGTAAATAATAAAAGTTAAGGAACTAAATAAATATAAACTAGCGGCAGTTGCAAAGCTCGTTGGACAGAGATAACAATGGCGTCGTCTGCAACCACTCTTCTCTTCCACCACGGCTCTACTCGAGTCATCGCTCGTAGACGATGCCATTCACCTCTACTGAGAACATGCAAACCAAATCCCATTCTCTCCTTCCGTGGCTCCACTGCGCCGTTCGGGCTCTCGTCGAAGGCGAAATCGGTGGGATTAGCTCGCGCTTACTTCACCGGAGCGCCGCCAATCGTGGAGGAACCAGACCCGAAGATCGATGGGTCGAAATCGGAGCCAGAGAAGGAGGAATCGAAGGATTTGATCAAATGGGGGCTTGTGTGGAGCTTGATGAGCAAGCACAAGCTCAGGCTCGTTGTTTGCTTATTGACTCTTGTTGGTTGCAGCACTTGCACTCTCTCGATGCCTGTGTTTTCAGGTAATCAGGCTCTTCAATTTGGCCTTCATGTTTAGCTTTTGTGATTGTAGTATGCTATTGCTGCTGGTTTGGCTTGATTTTTCTATTTTTAGTTAGGAAAAATTATTGATATTTACCTGTTTTTAATACTTATTTTCAATATAATTAATATAGTTCATTTGATTCATAGTCCGTATAGTTTCCAATATTTTACTTTGTTGTGGTCATGTGCTGGTTTGTTGGTGTAATTGACATTAATTTTTTTCTTTATTGGTTGAGTTAAATGTGTATTGATCCTTTTGTCAGAAATAATGGTAAGTGTTATGTTTGGAGCTGTAAAGGTAGATTCTTTGAAGTGTTGATTGGCGTGCGGCCGGATCCTCTGTGGCAGCTGCTGAGCAAAATCGCTGTTTTGTATTCGTTAGAACCCATCTTTACTATTGCTTTTGTAACCAACACGAATGCTATCTGGGAAAGCGTTATGGTAACGTTAAGAGCTCAGATTTTCAGAAGGGTTTTGATCCAGAAGGTATGGTTTGTTTCCTATGATCATAATTTTGCTAAATGTTTACCACCTGAATATCTTTGATGATGTTTTCTTTTTGTATTTGCAGGCAGAGTTTTTCGACAAATATAAGGTTTGTGTTTTTTCTCTCTCTCTTTGTTCTTTGTCTATTGGTTTGTTCAGGTTTGGGACTTTTGGGCGGAGTTCATTTGTTGTAGGTAGGAGAGCTGACGGGGCTGCTTACGTCTGATCTTGGCGCTCTGAACAGCATTGTTAATGATAACATCTCAAGAGACCGTGGATTTAGGGCATTTTCTGAGGCAAGCCATTTCTTTACTATGCAAATGTGAGATTGGTGTCTGTGCTTCCACTTTGCAAAATGAATACAGACTTATCTTAGCGTGGTGTTACCTTATTGTGTTGATCTTATTTACACATGCTTTGAATCTTTGTAGGTTTTTGGAACAATCTGCATATTGTTTACTCTATCTCCTCAACTTGCACCTGTGCTTGGTCTATTGATGCTCGCTGTGTCAGTTTTAGTTGGTAAATTTTCTATGCCTTGCTCATTTTTTCCTCAACTTTTTGGTCGGTATACCTTGGTTACCTTTGCTTACCTTTAAATCTACTCACTTGGGCAAAAGCTGTGTACAAGAGATCGACTGCTCCTGTTTATAAAGCACATGGATTGGCCCAAGCGACAATGTCTGATTGTGTTTCGGAAACGTTCTCTGCAATCCGAACTGTAAGTTCTTGACATCATATTGGTATGTTTTGGGAAGATTGAATTTGACCACTTGATTATAGAAACTTTGATCTCCTTTAACGAAGCAAGTATTTTTTTCTCTCATAATAGGTAAGATCGTTCAGTGGTGAAAAACGTCAGATGTCTCTCTTTGGTAGTCAGGTCATATTTCAGAATTCTTACTAGCTATACTGTCACTTTTCTAAAAAAATGCTGTTTTTGTTCTAACTGTTCCATGATCTTTTCTTCGAACCATCTATTTGATTTACAGATTCTTGCTTACCAGAGTAGCGGCTTAAAGCTTGGTACTTTCAAATCTATAAATGAATCTATAACACGAGTTGCTGTTTATATTTCTCTGTTGGCTCTGTACGCTCTTGGGGGAAGCAAGGTCAAGACGGTAAGATATGCCTACCTGTAAGACTTTTTGATTGCTATTATGGTTGAAATGAAGCTTCATGCCTATTAAGGCAAAAAGAAAACTGGATGTTGCAAGTTAAGACAAAGTTGTCACCGTCTGAAATTTTATAAATCATCATAACTAAATAATCAAATTTCTTATCTCCATTTTGTGTTGTTTCTTATGCTGTGACATTTTGCTTCTTTGTACTTTATCTTTCTTGGTTCTTATGTTTAAGTTTTTTTCTACGCAGGGTGAGCTTGCTGTTGGAACAGTTGTTTCATTCATTGGATACACATTTACATTAACGTTTGCTGTTAGTACCTCTATCCACACGGCATTTACTGTTACCCTTATGCTATACATGTAATTTGGTTTTACCATAATCGGTGCTTCTGTTTGTCAGGTCCAAGGGCTTGTAAATACTTTTGGAGATCTACGTGGATCTTTTGCTGCTATCGAGAGGATCAATTCCATTTTAAATGCTGTGGACATAGATGAGGCTCTTGCCTACGGGTTAGAAAGAGATATACATACAAAGAAAGTTCAAGATGAGAACCTTAGATTGTTTTTATCTTCTGGCCCTAATGTGAATATCCGTCACCTCGAGAAGTACTACATGTCAGATTTGAAATCAACGAATAATCTGCGTACCTTGACTTGGGCAGGAGATGTCTGCCTTGACGGTAAAATCAGACCAAGAAAACTCTCATGTTATCATACTTCAAGATTCCCCAAACCTCCCTTAAACTGAGGTTGTACCACTTTGTATGCTGAGGGTTTTCCATTTTCTAATTTTTTTTGTCTAGTGTAGATTTGCATTTTGCTTATCCCCTACGCCCAGATGTGAAAGTTCTTGATGGGTTCAGTTTGACGTTGAAAGCTGGGACCGTAACTGCTCTTGTTGGCTCTAGTGGTGCGGGAAAAAGTACTATTGTACAGTTATTGGCGCGCTTCTACGAGGTTAATCGATTCTACTCTTCACATTTGAAGTGTACTATCTGTAATGACTAATTTTGATGCCGGTTTTACATCATGCTGATGAGTTGAGTTTCCAATTCTCGCAGCCAACACAAGGACGTATTACTGTGGCTGGAGAGGATGTGAGGATATTTGACAAGAGTGAATGGGCCAAGGTTATCTCAATTGTGAATCAGGTGTGTATCCGTAACATGTATTGGGTCAGGCTTAGTCGGATTATTTCTTCTCTCTTTAAAAGTTAAGATTCATGTGTGACTCAGGAACCCGTTCTCTTTTCTCTCTCCGTGGCCGAGAATATTGCATATGGTCTACCTAATGATCATGTGTCCAAGGACGACATCATCAAGGCAGCCAAAGCTGCCAACGCTCATGAGTTCATAATCTCACTTCCCCAGGTTCGGATTCGTGACCTTATGTGCAACAACTCACCTGTTCTTGCAAATGAAGTTAAGCTCTTCTGACCAATACCGGTGTTTGTTAATAGGGATACGATACACTGGTGGGTGAACGAGGAGGCTTGCTTAGCGGAGGACAGAGACAGGTATAAAGACGTTTACCGCTTGCTCATAGATTTGCTACCGCTTTGATGTGATTGTCTATAAATGTTTCAGAGAGTTGCCATAGCTCGGGCTTTGCTGAAGAACGCCCCCATCTTGATTCTAGATGAGGTGAGAGACTCTTTGTTTAATAATCTCATCTTTGAATGACTGTTTGGTTGGCTAGAACCTTTAGAACACTTACCTAAGTGGAAGCTTATTCTAGAACATAGAAGGAGCAAGTTACAACTCAACTCTCATCTAGTTGCGTGGTTTAGACAAATCTGTTACTGGTACTAAAGCAAATAAGATAAATATGAGACGACTCTACTTATTCTCTCTTGCTTTCTTGTTGCAGGCCACGAGTGCGCTTGATGCAGTAAGCGAACGTTTGGTCCAGAGTGCGTTGAACCGTCTGATGAAAGACAGGACAACTTTAGTCATCGCTCACAGGTTGAGCACAGTTCAGAGCGCGCATCAGATCGCCGTATGCTCTAATGGGAAGATCATAGAGCTTGGAACTCATTCTGAGTTGGTGGCGCAAAAGGGATCATATGCTTCACTTGTTGGCACTCAGAGGCTGGCCTTTGAGTAGCCTTATTACTCTTAAGTTCCTTTACAAGTTTTACTCAAGTTCTGACTTAGATCATACAAACAGATTGTATACTGTTACAAGTGTAATCTGAAACAAAAATGACCATAAAATGGTTTATCAAATGTTACTTATGTATAACTTTCATTCCAAGATTTTATCTGTAAACGAGGCCTAACTACCAAGTTAAACGGAAATTTGATTTTGACAATGAGTAAAGGTGTCTGTTAGATACAAAGAGAAGCATAACAACAACGGTTAGTGGCTTTGTATAATACCTAACCTCGTACCTTAACAAGTAGCCCGTCTAGCTCAGTTGGTAGAGCGCAAGGCTCTTAACCTTGTGGTCGTGGGTTCGAATCCCACGGTGGGCGAATTGTTTTTACGATCTATAATGGGCCCTGTTCCTGGGCCTTATCGTTTTCGTTTGTTTTTTTTTGTTATTGCTTTTAATAGTCTTACTAGTCCGTCTAAAACTGCCTTCAAAAAACTTTATTTCTTGCGTAGAGAAGTTAGCTATTATTTTTGCTCTTTTCAGCTTTTCAAGTTCTGCTCGTTGTACAACTTTACATGGTCAACTTCCTTCAGATGTAGAGCTATGAGTTGATTTTGTTTGTAGAGAGTGAATAAATACATTTGATTTTGATTGTGAGAATTTGGTGAGAGACGGACGAAGATGAACTGAAACTTACAATTTTTGAAATAAATCGCTGTTTTTATTGGACAAGGAAAAAATAAAATATTAAAAACATTAAAATGTAGTTAAAGGATTTTATAAAATTTAGCATAAACAAAAGTTTTTCCTAAGCGTCATATTACATTAGATAAATATATATATAAGACTAGTTGACTTAGGGCTTGTGCCTCATGTTTAGGCAGTATTCCTTCCGTTTCATTTTAGTTATCGTTTTAGGTTTTAACATACAGATTAAAAATATATTTAATTTTACATATTTTTAAAATAAAAACATGATTATTAATACAGCTAACCATATCTCAACCAATAAAAAATATAATGATACACAAAATCATTAAATTTTATATTAAAATTATAAAACTACACTTATTTTAAAACGAAAATTTTACTTTACAACAACAAGTAGTTTGAAACTGAAGTAGTACTGATTAAGGAGAGGTAGACCAAAGAGAGACTAAATAATCGAGAGCTCGTTCTAGTTAACGACTCTTTCATCAATTTCTCTTCATTTTCACCAGTTTTATTGCTCTTTCCCCTTCTATATCTCTTTTTATTTTCTTTTCTTGTAAAATTTATTCTTTGTTCATACCACAGAGGTTTTTGGTCGGCTTGATTTCTGTTCTTGTGGAGGTCTTTTAAAATCGATCTTGTCAACAAAAAAAAACATTTTGTGAGGCTTTTTTTTTTTTTTACGGATTTATTCACCAACATAATTTTCTAGGGAAGTTATCAGATCTACTCTTTAGATCTCTCTCCAATATATTTTTAAGAAACCATTTCTTGGTTTTGAATTCAGATCCAAGTGAGTTCATTTTCTTTGTTGAACGAAACTAATTTTTCCTTCCTCAAATAATCGTTCATGTTTTTAGGGTTTCTTACGGATTCATTAATCATGTCAGGAAGATGGTTAGAGGGAAGATTGAAATCAAGAGAATCGAGGACGTGACCAGCAGACAAGTGACGTTCTCTAAGCGTAGGAAAGGTCTCTTGAAGAAGGCTCACGAGCTTTCAGTTCTATGCGATGCTCAAGTAGCCGCCATTGTCTTCTCTCAGAAAGGAAGATTATATGATTTCGCTAGCTCCGAGTAAGTACCTATCACTTATGAACTTGTTAATCCAATATTCATTTATATATATTACATCATTTATTATGTTAAGTTCTTGATTACTTCAGGTAATATGATTTGTAATTAGCTAGAGATTTCTAAACATGCTGCTGAGTTTAATTTCCCCCCAAAAATTCCCTTTGAAATTGCTTTGATTTTCTTTAATTAGGCATATAGTTTCTGTAAAGTACCACTGGATTTTATTTGATTAATTAAAACCTTAATCAAATTAATTAATTGACTAAATGTGTTTGTTAACTTGCATCAAGTTCTTCTTCAAGCACGAGCTAGTGATTTAGGGTTTTCCCAAAGTTTTGTCGAACTTTGAACCTAGTATTCCTTGGAACTCATCATGCTGGAACCACTTGGCACGTTATTATAGTATATAAGAAAAGCTCAGTGATCAACAGATCATGCCATAAAAATAAATAACTGAAGAGTACAATTAACCGTTTTAAGAATAGCAAAACTACATGATGTATGAGATAAATATCTTGTTGCTTTGTGTCAAGGTCTCAAACTTCAGCCCTAGACAGTTTGAGATTCTCAAGTGTGTTGATCTTTTAGGGGTAAGTGAATTTCTTGCACCACATTGATCAAGTGTGCAACTGATGATTATCAAACCTCAACATTGATCACTATGCCAAGCCATATATTATAGCCTCTTGGGTAAATTAACTGTTACTACTAATGATCTTCGTCCCTTTTTAGCAGTTACCAATACATTTGAGTGAGCTTAGATAGAATTAAAAAAAAAATCTAATACAAATGTTAATGTCATTGATAATTTCGAGTTTACTAAATGATTTGACCATTTAAGCAAAAGAAAGCTGTTAATAGTTAAAAAGGCATGTGTATAAGTATCCCTGGTCACTATAAATAGGAAGCCAAGTCATTCAAATTAAAAGGTGCATATTACACTTGGGTGTCTCTCAGATGTTTAGCTTTCTCATCCCGTTAGGTCGAAAAACATATTGAACATGTGCATTACGATGCATGCTTGGGAAATTTTTCATACTTATATAATGCATTACTACTCAGTAGTCATGAGATAGGTCAAACGTGGCTAGAAACATGTATTTAATTTACTAGGACATATGACTTGATGCTTGAATAACATTTTCAGTCTAGAACAAGCATGTATACAAAACATGAATTTTGAATATGTACGTGAATGCTCTTGTTGATCATGATATATAACATATTGCAGAAATTAATTATTTATATTCTAATAAATACTACTGAAGGGGTTCTTGGAAATGTATTCAGCATGCAGAATATGATAGAGAGATGTGAGATACAAAGGGGTGAGTATTTTGGAGCAGATAGACTCCAAAAACAGCAATATGTGCAAGAGCTCAAGAATGAAGTGGCGATAACGATGGACAAGATTGAACTTCTTCAACTTCATTGCCGGTAATTTTCAGATCTTTCTACATCTATTGCATAAACATGTTCTCTTGACATGCAATATATGATTGTATTACTATATACATTCGGATAACATCTCAAGGAAGCTGATGGGACAAGATTTGGATTCATGTTCGGTGGAGGAACTCAATGAGATAACTACCAAAATTGAGAAAAGTCTTACTATTGTCAGATCAAGGAAGGTATAAATGCACTGAGTATATATAGTTGTCAATGGTCATAATGTGTTGAACAATAATGTTAGACGTTGATATCCAAATTATGAGCTCTTTCCGCATTTTCCCATTTTTGGCAGGCTAAGTTAAACGAAGATAGAATAGAGAAATTAAAATCAGAGGTACTATTACTAGTTAATTAAATTATTTTCAAGGGATTTTTATGTCTAAGTTTCCTTGTGCATTTTATTCATTTCACTTTATTAGATTGTAGCAGAGAGTGAGGTATTGAACGAGAGAAGCAGGCTGCGCCAAATGGTAAACACATATACATAATTCAAGGACATGCATTGATTCATTAATGCACAAGCATAAACTTTAAACTGTGATCATTTCAGTTTGAAGAACAGCCCTTGTGGATGCGGTCAATGAGCCTAGAGAGTGAGAAGAATGCACCTTCATGTAGTTGTGGAAACATGAACATGTTGGATGTGGAAACTGACTTGTCCATCGGATTACCTCAAAGTCGAGTGTAATCAACAGGGTTCTTGTTATTATCCGGATATGTATATTTCTATTTCCGAATGTTTGAATCGATTCTCTCTATGTATGCATCAATAATATAGAAGTGTAAAATTGTTAAGTATTCTTTACAATATTGGTTTGTTTAGTTTCTCCCCTTAGTAGAGCGGTATTTGTTTTTCTTACTTTGTGAAAAGTGAGTTTTCATATAATAATGTTAGTGTGTGCATATATGATTTTTTTTTGTTATACTAATAATAGTATCAATATGGGTAAAAACTACATTTTAATACTAATAAAGTCACATTGCTCTAGCTCTGCACATGTATTTTTGAGCTATTAAATCCAAACATTTAATAGTTTTGACTGTAAATTTATTAGTCACAAGGCCCCTACAATCATTACAACCCAATAAATGACAAATGTTTCTATTAGAGTATTCATACTAAATGACCCTAAACTTAACAACAAATTAAATATATAAATATACATAAATAGAAGGTATTTTGAAAGAATTATATGGAATTTGTTCATGGCATTTTAGCAGATAACTCGCTATTTAGTAAACGAATAACATAGTTATGTATAATGCAAGGAGTGTTTTACTTTTACCAGACGACGCGTATAATTAGACTTAGAAACTGGAATGATGGTTAGAACAATTAGTAACAGCCATTGCTCAGCGAGATGCAAAACGCACAATGTTATGTTATGCGTTGAGTCTCTCGTTTAGTCGTTTAAGAACAAAACGCAGACGCTATATTGTAGAATAGTCCTCATCAGGTTCCCACTATTACAAATAGCGTTCGTTATTACTAAAACGTCTCGTTTTATCCCCTCAAACGCAAGCCGTTTTTTACCGTTTCTAGCACGAGTGCGTCTACAATATGCCGCTCAATCTCAGCGACCACCCTTTCCTCTTCTTCTTCAAGCTTCTTCATCCCCGGAAGATCTTCAAAATATATTTTGGTTCGTCTTGCAGTGGAGAAGGTGGTAGAAGTAATGGTTGAACCACAAGAACTGGAACTTGGACGTTCTTGAGGAAGCTTCTCCTCGTAGTCGTAGTTATACATCTGACCGGAGCATATAGTCCCATCTACATTACCTTCTGATCGTTCAGCTCTTTTCATCTAAAACGTTACATGAAAAAATCAGTGACTGTATTGAGTGCAATTTTGCCTTGGCCTAAATTTTTTTTTTTGGAAGTAATACATAGACATAAACTTCTAAATATATTTTTAAAAATTATTTAATTTTTGATAAATTTTTATAATCTCAGAATCTCAGATTCGACCGAGTGAGTAAGAAAACATAGACATGTCACATGTGTACCTGTTTCAGGGGACGTTCTGTGGCAGAGACAGCTGATAATGAGTTTGGGATTTGCTTGCATTCTTTCTTGTGTAAAGGATCACATCTTGATGTAGAGATGAAAGCTTGTCTATGCTTGTTATGGTTATTGGATGTTGAAGGTGGAGATAACTTTGATTCACTACACACTTTCTTGCATACTTTAATAGGTCTTAGCAGCTGTTCATCTAAGCTTTTGAGGTTCTTCTTGGATTCTTTTGGAAGGGTGAGCTTCTTTGTTGGTTCTTGAGAGATCTTATCTTGTTTGGACACAGATGTGGGACTGGTGCTTGGTGTGTTCTCTTTCTGTGAAGACATGCTTCTCACTTTCCTATGCTTATTCTGGTCTTGTCCTGGTCTTGCCCCTGCCCTTCTGTTCTCAAGCAAGTTTGTTATATCCATACCAAGTCTTCTAGTGACAACCCTCCCATTTTCCTCATCTTTCAGCCTCAAACTCCCAAAGTCTTCATGCTTATTCTCTCTGTTTAGCTGAAGAGAGAGGCGACGAATGTCGGAATCAGAGGAAATCCTGGGGCTCTCAGGCAGAGATCTTGTCCCTGACCCGTTCTCAGAGAGTCTATGTCCTCTTAAACTTTTCCTTGGTGATCTATTAAGATCCAAGTTATCAGGAAGGAGATCAAGACCCATGAGTCTAGCCACCAGGTTTGGTGACTTTGCTCTAGGTGAGTTGGATTTATCAGTAAGAAGAGCTCTAAGTTTTGACCTTTTCACGCCCACCTGCATTTGAATTACCCCTTAGTTACTACATTAGTTTACTCTTCATATTGTAAGGAAACCATTAATGCTGACTTACAGGGATGTTATAGCTATCTTTTTCCATGTAGTTTGTTGATAGAGAAGACTCCTCTGTTAACTCCAAGCTGTTTCGTGGTGCCACCAAGCCTGCAAGTTTCACTAACAACAACAACACTCCCAATTGCTTTATACAACGAACTTAATCCTCTATAATACTAAGTCTTTATTTTCCTCGGTCCACAACCAACATGTTTTGAACCCACAAATGATTATCAAACACCAGAGAGAGAGAGAGGAGAAAGAGAAGGCTAGTACCTTTTGGATATCTTGAGGGAGAATCAAAACTTGTTTGGTGGTGATGATGATGACGTGAAGCAAAGTAAAAATGGTGAGAATGAAAAAAGTGGTAAAGAGCAGAGATGCAGCCATTAGCTTCACTGGATTTGCTTCTGGATCTGCCTCCACTGGACCATTCTCTTCCCATTTGTGTTAAGACAAAGCCTGTCTTCTTGTTTTGTTATTTACCTAAAGACAAGTGGCATATGAAAATGGACTGACAAAAGAAGAAAGAAGAAGAACAAGATTCTTTGCACTGGCCAAAAAAAATCCAAATGTGTATATCTTATGTAATTTTGGTTCTTGAGCTTCTTTAACCTGAGAGAGCTATCAAAAGAAAGCTATGTAACTTTGTTACTGCATTGCATTGGTAAACGAGCAGATGTTATTTAAAAAGTGTGACAGAAATACTTAAAAAATAAACCGTACTAGTAAATTAATATGCATGGTGAGATGATGATATTTAGCCACGCATCTCTCTCTGAGAAGAGACAGCTTGAGTAATTCAATATGATTTCAACCACACTTTATGTTTCTCTACTCACTTCCTTTGGGGTTGTTTTTAAGTTTCGAAAAGTTTACAAATTAAGGTTGTCTAGATTTTTTTTTCTTGGTGATTTCAAAGTAGAAGAATAGTTTTCATGGGTTACAAATTAAGGTAGTTACAACATGACCACATGTTTCAAACGTTCATGGATGTATGAAGTCTGCAGCTCTGGGCATTTACTAAGACTTGTCTTGTCTCACTATTATTTGCTCAGTTCAAGTTTCAACAGATTTTTTAGTTCAACTCTTTCTCTAATATTTTTCTTTTTATGCGTTTACTTGGAATACATATGTTCAACAGTTAAATATTTTCTGTTATTTTTTATAAATTTATTTGGTCAATTAAGGAAATAATATGTGAATATTAATGACTATGTGTTTTGCCTGCACATGAGGACATAATGATCTTAAGGATACTTGTTAGTAAATGCATTTTTAACTTTATATGAATTATCTCTCTATTTTAAAATACAATTTTAACTTTTTGACTATTTTTTCTTATATTAAAGTAATCAATGATTTATTCTAGAAATATCTAATAAATAAATCTAAAACTTACATTATTGATTATATATAATAAATTATATATACATTAAGGACAATAATAAAAAGATAATTTCATCCACAATAATGCATAATGAATTATTAGAGTGTTTGTTTTATATAGTCACAACTGTTACTTTATGCATGTGTTATTTAATTTTGGATGTCATGTTGGGAATATGCCAACTGCACTAAACGAAAATACCATAATTTTGGATGTTCGTTAGCAATATAAACTTTATATTGTGAAAAAAACTTTATATTGTGAGTGGAAGCAAATGTTCAAAAAAAAAATGGTAGCAATACAAATTGACGTAAATTATAACAACTATGTAAATTATAAAAATGGTCATTTATAAAAACCAACAGTTCTCTATATCTATACGATTATTTGCGAAGTGGTTTTTGCAATGGAGTTTCACCCTAAAAGTTAAATTGGTTAATATTGTTTATGTCCTTTATGAACAAAATAAAATATAAAAATTATTTAAAATAAAAAGATCTATATTATTATTTACGAAGTGATTTTTTGCAACAGAGCTGTCACGTTAAAAAGTTGAAGCGGTTAATATCGTTTATGTCATTAATGAATAAAATAAAATATAAAAATTATTTAAAATAAAAAAATAATTCTGATATATATATATATATATATATATATATATATATATATATATATATATTGTGTTATTATCCAAAAAAACTTTTTTAATAAAAAGTGAAAAAAATAGAAAAGAAAAAGGGCAAATCTCCCAAATAACCCTTTTTGAAGTTTTTGTCACAAAAATAACCCTCAAGAATAAAAATGACAAATCTAGCCTTTTTTTATTTTCAAAAAATTAATTTTTATTTTAATTTTTTTTCAATTTTAAACCTCACCTCTTAAACCCCACCCCATAACTCTAAAGCCTAAGTCTAGATGAGTTAACCCAAGGGTTAACAAAATGACTAATATACATTTATACTCCTTGAGTTAACTAATCTAGACTTAGAGTTTATTGTTATGGGGTGGAGTTTTGGAGTGAGGTTTAAAATTGAAAAAAAAAATGAATTTTTTGAAAATAAAAAAAAGTTAGATTTGTCATTTTTGTTCTTAAGGGTTATTTTTGTGACAAAATTTTTTTTAAGGTTATCTTAGGGTATTTCTCAAAGAAAAAACACATAACTTAATATTTTTATAATTTTTAAATTAGTATTGTATATACTGATAATTAATTCTATAATGTTTATGCCCGCATGTACGGGCAACCCACTTAGTAATCATTAAATTAGGCGATTTATAATTATTTTAAATTATACATATAATTATTTGTAGGGTTTAACGATTTTAACCACTTAACTTTTAATGTAAGAGCTTAAAAATAAAACATTAATTCGCAATTAATAATATAGATTTTGATTGAAAATGGTTTAAATAATTAAATGAAGCTACCATTACTTTTCAACGGTTTCAGAAAAAAAAACATTTTTGGCTACAAAATTATATTTTGTTCTGCTGTATAATCATTCGGTCCATTACAATATAGAACCTTTTTGGGGAGACATATCTCTTAAATATATGGGCTTCTAGTAATGTACGAATCCACTTACATTTCATAAGGCTGATAGCCCAACCGTCCGTTTAAAATCGTAACCTATCCGTATATCTCAAAATCATGTTTATAAATCTGAAAATATTGGATACATATGCTAATGATATCTCTCAGATTACATGAAACTATTTTTGGAACACTAGCAGAAGTTCTTAATTATACAGTTATTGATTGTAGATAGTAACTAACAGTGACATTTATATATAAACTAATACAAAATAATTTGGAGTAGGAAACTAGTTTAGGTATGTCTGTTTTTCACATCTGTGCTTGTTTTCTAGAACCTTTTAGAATCATATACATGACGACTGGTCTCCCCAAAATTATTGATTGGGTAGGTAGGATGATAATGTTTTGATTATTGATTCCATATCTGAGCTCGAGGACATGACACCAGCTGATGGAGAAGTACATGGACGTACATGAGGATACGTTTGGCTACAAATCAGTATCATATGATTATGGGGCTCAATCAACTTCCACACAGACACACACGCACACACAAATTTTTGGTCAACATTATATGGTACAAAGCTAAAAACGATGTTAGCTAGGCTGTCTTGGATCTTGCTCTTAATTTTTTAGTTCACCATTAGATCCGTACGTGTACAAACATAGTTCTAGATCAAATTAGCCAATTGGAAATATATATATCATATGATTGGTTTCTTATTATATTCTCTTTTGAAATGTTAAAGACCATAGTGTGTTTACATTTTTAAATTAATATTAATTAATACCATTAAAGCTCTTCGAAATGTAATTTGTATTCTGAAGTGATATAAGATCGAATTAATTGTATTTTTCGATTGTTGTTAATGGTTTGTATGGTTATACTGGTTGAAATAATATCGGCTTTCAGTATTATAAATTCTTAATATACCCTTTTTTGAGAAAGGGCATTCAATATTAATATACCCCATTGTTCTTAAATTAAACGTCATGAGACAATCTTTATTGGAACACAATCTGATTTCATGATCATGAATTTGTTGGACGGCATCTCAAAGTTGATAATAAATTAATCTAAATCACCAATAATGATATAACTAATGATATCAAACGAATATTTGGGAGATCTCAACAACTCATCATGCGTATCCCTTAGATGAGTGATTCTAACATTAGAACTGATGTGATCCTTATATTAATATGCTTATGAGTGTGTATACATAGGAAAAGAGAAGACAAAAGAAACCAAGATCTTGGGGATATGTATACTTTTGTGTCGTATCCTGAATTACAATAGAATGGAAGATTTTGTAATTGTATATTAGATAATCTTTTTATTGTTTCTTAAAGTATGATAATATTTTAAACCGTTGAATAAAAAAATAATATGATGATCGGAAAATATAGAGATGGTTCCATGCATTGAATGTAGGATTTTTCTTTATACCAATATGCTTCTTCCTTTTCAGAACAATCATAACCATTTAACAAATTCTATATATCAAACCTAGTATTTGTATAAATGAGCAATATTACAGTGGTTTCATCCATTTTTGCTTGCATGTCAATGTCATGCAATATTCTTGGGCTCTTTTATATGCTTTAGATGTTTCTGTGAACATGACCAATGTTGGTCATGTGATTAAGATATACTTTGTTATATCATTTACATAATTACATGGTCCTTTGATGGTGTGAGGCCTTGTGCTTATAGATTTTACACGTATCCTGAAACACACGTATATAGTCATTTAAAATTTCGTAATATAGATGTCATTTAATTTGTATGGTCGTATGTATGCATGTGTTAAGATAGTCACCTTACCTACACTCAAACGAGTATTACTATCTGATAGTCATTTGGATCCTTTATTTGGCACGTTCGAGTTGTCAAACGTTTGGTTTCTAGATCATGATTTGTATTTCTAATTCATATATGGTTTCTCTTATTTGATAGGTCGTAGAAATAAGGGGTTTTCCTTCTCAATTTTCAGTCCTATATATGAATTAAACACCACATAAAATATCGAAGATAGCGAACAAAAATCAGTAGTTAGGTCGAGGACAATCTTGCAGATTATGATCAATAGAGCCCAAAAGATGGTTCCCACCTACCCTTGCTTTATATAGAAGATATAATAATATTTGCATTATGCAGATTTGAATGTCGATACAATTAAAAGATTAGCACAAATAAGTAGACTACATGTTGGTCTCTTCATACCTTTCTGGTTAAAACTAGGCGGTATATTATGCTATCGCATTTGTTTCATCAAGTTGCACTTACCGATTATTCCTTTTAGTAAAGACTTAATGATTCATGGGATATATATGATATAAAACCCTTATATTCATACTAACCCCCCCCCCCCATGAAAACATAACAATAGAATGTTACAAAAATATTTCAATGAAAGGGAAACATGATAGCTAAAATTTGGAGGTAATAAATAGAAGCAAAATGTAAAGAAACACACACAAAAACCTTCTATGGTGAGTAAATGCAATGTTGGTCTTTTTACGATGTGGCCGGTATATGATGGTGAACTTTATGACACTGAAACATAACAGCAGCAAGCACTTGAACTTGTTTAAACCGAAGCTACGCCTCCACTCAAGGCCAGCTCTCAAGATAAAGTTTTCATGAAAGCTTTAGATATTTCTGCATTTAGCATACCATGAAGTTATATAGTTAGAATATAAACTATACTTATGTTGTGAAGTGCATGAAAAATATACGCCATATCAAAACATATAGAGCATGTATTTTTGTTTCATTGGTACACTAGAAAGCATGTCAAAATCTTGTTTATTTGTATATACAGATTTCATACTAGTTAAACACACACACACATATAATATAAAGTTCATAAGAAGATAATGCATAACCTATTGGAGCAACTAAAATATAGTATCTACAAAACACTTTGCTTATATCAATGCCAAATCTAAAAAGAGATAATAAATATGAAATGATTTTATATTTCGTTAAAGTTCAAACGTACATACATATAACAAAAAAAAGAAGTACTTGGAAAAGAGATCATACGAATGAAGAAGGTTTTAAAAACTAAGAATGTTATGTTTCTTAGTTGTTAATTAGTACCCTGGCGAAAGGATCAATTCCTCTACTAGCTTTTGCTGCAACCAAGCTAAGTCCAAGCATCCGAAAGTATTAACCTGTATTGAATATAGTTATATATATAGTGAAAACCCTAGACTAATAATTAGTGTAATTGACATGGGATATTTTGTAACCATACCTCGACTTGAATAGTGTGCATGAGCCTCTCATTTACTCGTGTAGTGAGAGAGTTGATGACTTCAAGCCCTAACTCCTGAAGTGCTTCAAGCACTCTTGAAAGTGGTAAAGCGTCAGGACCTGAAGAGCTGCTGCTCACTGCCACTTCAAAACCGTTCACGCATGGTTGGACAATCAAACTCGCCGGATCCGATTTGTCTAACTCGGATCCAGTTCTTGCTAGGTCAGGATCCGATCTCTGAGATGTTTCTCTGCTTAACTCCTCTCTTCTTGCACTGAGTTCTTTAATCCGTGTTTCTGTGTCCTTAATGAAACCAACCGCTGCATTTACATGATCCGAAACAGCTCTCTTCCCCTATAAAAAATCAAGAAAAAAAGAAATGTTCATAGCCCTAAAAAACAAATCCCACCAAATCTTGTTTCTTGTTCGGACCAATGATATTAAGAAAATAAATAAATTTGAGAAAAAGTGAGTAAGAATATGAACCTTAATGTATTGGAGAGGTAGGTGACTACGAAGCGAAGCATAGAGTGTAGCCATTTCTTGTCTTCTTTGGCGTTCTATGTCGCGGTGGAGAAGCTTCTTCTTCTTCTTGTTATTATCATCTATTTCATGGGGCATATCGGAGCCGCCGCTGCTGCCACCTTCACCGGCTGAGCCAAATGGTCTCTGTCGCTGGTACCCTTTCTGATTGGGACTCTTATAAGGATCCATAGTTTGACACTTTGAGCTCAATAATGACAGATCTCCCTAGGATTTTGTGGTTATGTCCTATATTTCAATTTCTTCTATTGTTTACTCGTTAGCTTTTTTATATTGTGAAGGATATATGGTGCCTTAAAGAAACAAATGGTTCTCTCATGACCATTTCTTTCCTTTAATATATAAACTATTAGGAAGACCGAAGACCAAATAGTGCAGCTTTATGGAATTACCTTTTTAACCTAAATTTGGTTTTATATGAAATTTAGTTAAAACTTTCCTTATGAAAAACATTTTGTACCACTTTGAATCTAGACATGGTATGTCGACACTAGATCATTCATACTAATTACAAGAACTAACGTTTTTTTGTCAACAATATGTAATATAAAAATGGGCAAAATATGTAAGAAGAAAACAAGATAGAATTTTGAACTTTGGATAGAGAACCAAATGTAGTTAGCTTAACTCGAAAAAGTCATTACCATTGCGTCATAATTTTCCATTTCGGATAATTGTTGAGATTAAATTAATATTATATGCTATAATTTCGGTATGTAAGATTATAAGCTTTTACTCTGAATTTTATGATATTTTTTAAAAGATGAGACAGTGAAACAATTGTTTTATCGAACACAAACT
Organism: Moricandia arvensis; assembly: GCA_905132765.1. Lineage (NCBI taxonomy): Eukaryota > Viridiplantae > Streptophyta > Magnoliopsida > Brassicales > Brassicaceae > Moricandia > Moricandia arvensis. The sequence goes on from CAJHQP010001066.1 coordinate 55,743, forward strand.
ACTAAACTATAGGTTTTTAAAACCTAACTTTTTACCAAAACATAAACTTTAATAAATGAATTATTTTATCAAAACTGTGTTTTCAATATACATTATTTTACCAAAATTGTACACAAAATAAAGGCAAGTAATTAAAAACTGAGATAAGAGATGAATGAGTTTTAATTGATAATCGCATATAAAAAGAAACGATGATATTTTTATCTGTTTCGCAAAACTTTAAGCTACGTCTAATTTCCATGAGTTAAACAAATCATACATGCTAATAATTTTGATCAAATCATACTCTTAAGGAAAAATAATATATTAGGCAAATTAATCCTTCCGTCCATCAAATATCATGAGTTAGACAAATCATGTATGTTAAAAACAGTTTTGGTCAAATCATACTCTTTAAGGAAAAATAATATTGTAGGCAAATTCATACTTCCGTCCATCAAATATCAGGGTTAAACAAAGTGAGGTATTGTACACAAAAATGTCAAACCGACAAGACTGCATAGAAAGAAAAGTGAAAATGTGTCCCTATCCACATTTGCCTTTATGAATTTATGATCTCACACAACTTAAGGATACATCTATTTGACATTTGTGGACGTGGAAGCCCAATCGTGTACTAAGATTCGTATACATGATAGATAAGTGATCAAATCTCACCCATTGATTTTGTTATGTTCGCCTGTGGGCTGTCAGCTTTTGATGTGCACCTGCTCACACTGCAACTACTCTTCTTAATTTACTTATTATTTAAACCATCCATATCCATTGCGTATCAGAGATTTAGTGTATATTTATTCCTCTTAAGAAGATACTATACAATATAATATGATTTGGATAAAAATACGATGATATCCTTCCATCGTTCCCATTTTTTTTGTTTCTTATTTTGTTTTAAAAGAAGCATTTTTGGTGAAGGTTATCATTTCAAGCGTAAAGCAAAATCCTCCTTCTCTGTCACGAATCCTCTGCAACATTTTCTATACTACACTATATTATATTTATATTTATGTGGACTTTAGAGCTTCAATTGTTTTGGATGTTTGACCAACATTGTATTTCTTGTCGATGTGTGTGTGCATGGTATGCGCAGTACATTTTTTTTGTTTCTTCTCCTAGTATCCGGGCTAAATACAATTTACATGTGCCTTCATTTATTCAAGAAAAAATTATCGGAATAGTCAGCGGGTAGGTAAAAATTAGGTTACTTCGTTTATCTGATATTTAGGCCGGTTGACACAATTTTATTTCAGATGATATCAGTAGCAGCATCTTTCATGCATGGTGTGGGTGGCACATGATTCTGGATGACGAACCTGGTTTGTGAATCAAATCAATTTGTTATGTACGAATCGAAGTATAGTGAGAAAAGCTAAAAAGTTTACTAAAAATATTAAGAAAGAAAATTGTAGTTGAGATAACTATCAGTTTAATAGTTTGTTCATTACTGTCTCTTAAACTATTATGTCTTTTATTAAGAGATGATTTTTAAATTTTCATAGTTAAAAACTAAAAAATATTTATTAAAAAAGCTAAAAAAATTTTGTTAAGAGACATGCATTAAACATGCCTTTAGTAGGACAATCTGGATCTTTGCATATTACCTCGGGTTATTTAGTCGATTTATCATTCTTCCTAAGACACGTCTCTGTTGCTCAAGTGTTTTTTTACTGTTAAAGTAGAACATTAAAAAACTAGTCAACTGAAAAAAAAAAAGTAAAACGTTAAAAAACCATCTCAACACTTTAATACGAATACCTCAAAAAAAAAACATTTTAAAAAGAAGTACCAAGGCTGGTCGATTGGATGTGTGATGTGGAAGTATCTGATTCACCAGTTCCTGTCTTAAAACTAGAAATTAGACGCACGTTTTTATGTATGACCAAATGTTCACACCGAGTCTACTGTTGTAGGGAAAAAAAAATTATGCAAAGTTCCTCATGATGACGCACAAAATAATGCCTTCTAATCGGACGGTCGCGAACAAGAGCCGCAATTTGTACAGTAACGTCTGAATTATTTATAATTTTGTTTCAAAGTTTGTTCAAACGAATTAAAATATGGTTTTCGAATTATAAGTACCTGTATATATGCCTTTAAATTTTATAAATGCAATTATGCATTCTTCTTTTTGACAAAAAAAAAATGAATTCTTCTTTACTAACAAAGGTAATAGTTACTCTAACCAAAAAATACATACTATAGACCCAGCTACAGTCGTATATTAACACCAGATTCTTTATTTATCTTGAAGTTCTTTTAAACTACTATTTATTGTTTAATTTCAAAATATTACTTTTATTATAAACCATTCAAAATACTATAACTTTGATTTTAAAAAGGTACTATATAAATCTGTTAAGAGATTAACTGTTCCAAATTACAAACTTATGTTGTTTAAAAAGTTTATAATGTTAACAAAATAAATTATTTTTTTAATCTTTCATTTATAATTGTGGTGTTGTTAAAATGAATAACGCTCTAATCACAGTATATTCCAACCAGACAAATATACATCAGAGCTCTTATGACCTTGTCAATTATAAAAATAGTAAGATGTTCCTATGTTAATGAACTTTATGAAAATTTTGCTGAGAAATTTTAAATGAATATGTGGGATCATCGTGTTTTATTGGTCAAGGTTTACAAGATTTTATATTAGATTTGGGGTTTAATTTTTAGTGAATGTTATTTCTTACAAATTATAAGGTATAAAATTTATCGAAAGTTTTATAGTGTTGGAGACAGAACCGTTTGTTGTGTGTTGCGAAGAAAATTTGTCCATCAAAGATATCGTATAGAGAACCGATAATCGATTCAAGTGTTACGAAAAAACTGCATCATTGAAGTATTGTTGTGAAGTTTTTTATTAATATTGTGTATATGATGCAAGCAGTTTGGTCAACATATGTAATAGAAATAGAAATTATATGATGATCAAATAATTTATTTGAAATTTGATCAATGTTAAAAAAATAGTTGACCTTTTCTATATGAGAGTTAAATAATTGTCAATCACGTTCATGTTTTTAGTCTAACAATTTTTATATATAGATGTCGATCTAATAAATATAGATTCATTAAAAGTAAAGTGAAAAAATAAAGAAGAAAAAAAGAATAGTGAAATAGAAAACTCAAACCAATTTGGAGTGGACAATGAAGTTAAACCATATGAATAAAACTCAAAATACATGCTTTGTTTAAACATAATTATTGATTTTCAAAATAAAAACTTTATTCTATCTTTATTCCAAATTTATAATAACTAATCAACTGAGATTTTTGCTTCAAATATTGACATAACAAAACTAACAGCAAATATTGTATTACAAACAACGATATGATCAAAAAAATTTTAGGTAACTAACCCTACGTATTTCAAATTTTAGCAAAAAGAAATTAACCCTAAATATTTTCTCCAAGAAATTAACCCTATACAAGATGAGTTTTCAAAATAAAATAGAAACAGCCAAACAGCCAAAAACGAAGCCATGGCTTGGCCATGTGTTATTACACATTACAGACCCTACTTGCCTAATTCACCCGAATCCCAAGGTTAACAGATTTGATTATTCATTAATTAGCTGAAATTGCTTACCAAAATGTTTAGGAAAAGTCAACAGTTCTAGAGAGCGGTTTTCAATGTAGCTGCAAATATTACAGTAATCTTACCTTTATGCACTTGCTTGTTTGTGAATATCATTAGTAAACACACATAAAACGTGTCTAGGTTCAACTCCACAAGATCTAATACCCTACCTTAGAGCATCTCCAAGAGACCCTCAAACCCTCAATTCATTTGTTGTTGTTTTAGTTTTGAGTTTTATCTTACCTTACATAGGTCATGTACATGTCTTGTAAGAAAAGTATATAGCAAAACAATGCAGAAGAAATTGTGGACGTAAAGTGTTCTTTCTAGCTCTCAACTTGTGCAATTTAAAATTTTGGTTAGAGAGGTCTTCATTTTGCAACAAACAAATAAATAGCATTAAACGTTACTCAAACACAAAAGTCATGTCAGAACATGGGAAGTTCTCTTTCCAGTTTTGTTTTAAAGACATAGAGAGAAAGAGAGTAAGATTCTTACTTGAGTTTCTGACTCTCGGGCTCTAGATAGATTTGCAAGCTTAACTAAAACAAAAAACAAAAAACGAGAAAATGAGATTCGGGAGAGAGTTTTTGTCTAAGATGATCCCAGAATGGCAAGAAGCTTACATAGATTACGCTTACCTCAAAACCATTCTTCAAGACATCCAAGCCTCCCGCAAGATTTTACTTTCCAACAGCCAGAGCAAACCTTCCTTCGCACGCAACCTAACTAGACGTTACACCCGCGACGCCTCTGTCTCTGAGAATCACGTCATTATTTTCAACACTGTGACTCATGTCAGCAACGAGTCAGAGATGACTTACGAGACAGCGTTTTTGAAGGCGGGAGAGCCAGGTGGAGGCTCTGAGGTTGCCTTCTTTAGAACCCTAGACCGAGAGTTCAACAAAGTGAATAGGTTTTACAGGTTGAAAGTGGAGAAAGCGAGGAACGAGTGTAAGGCTTTGAGTAAACAGATGGATGCTTTGGTTGCTTTCAGACTGAGAGTTAAGGAGAAGAAACTGTCTTCCTCTGATTCAGTCTCAGTAGACATCAACACCTTGTCTAAGCATAGTGAGTTTCTTTGAATGTTTCTAGGTCTAACTTGGGTGGTGAATATTGAATCTTTATGCTTTTGGATATTCAGAAGTGACATTAGGTGATCTTATGAAAAACGAGGAAGCAGAGAATGAGAGTATTCTTGAGGGTATCAAGATGAACAGGACACTAGAAACTCCACTCTCTGCCATTAAAACCATCCTCAAGGTTCATAAGCAAGAGGAAGAGCTCAAGTTCACAAGAGAGAATCTCAAGAAAGTCGAGGAGAGACTTCAGAGAGCCTTCGTCGAGTTCTATCAGCAACTTGGATATCTTAAGAACTATAGCTTCTTGAACACGTCAGCTGTTTCCAAGATCATGAAGAAGTATGATAAGGTACTTTTTTACTCAAAATCTACTCCGAAACATGATACTATACAAAAGTATTGTTGAGATTTACAACTTTAGTATATATAATAATCGATATGGTGTACTGTTTTAGATTACTGCAAGAAATGCTGCAAAGCAGTACATGGAAATGGTGGACAGCTCTTACCTCACTAGCTCTGATGAAGTAAGCATACGCTTAAAACCACACTTACTTATCTACGAAAACAAACCTTAACTTGAAATCTTTAAACATATTCAGATTCATAAGCTGATGGTAAGAGTTGAATCTACTTTCATTCAACATTTCTGCAATTCAAACCGGAGACAAGGGAGGAACCTCTTAAGACCAAAAGAGAAGAAAGAACATCATGGGATTACATTTTCCACCGGTATATAACAAAACTGTTGTATATATATGCAATCCTCGGTTCGTTTGTTTCAGGAGTAACTCATCATTTTGTTTCCAGGCTTCTTCTTTGGTTGTGCTATTTCGCTCGTAGTAGCTCTTGCTCTGATCATCCATGCCCGTAATATCATGGGGACACCAGGACAAATAACTTACATGGAAACAATGTTCCCTCTTTACAGGTTTAGATTGAAACAACCTCTCTAAATGTAACTTTCTTATGATGATGTTGAGATATATACATTTCATTTGCAGGTTTTTTGGGTTTGTAGTTTTGCATGTGGTTATGTACGCTGCTAACATCTACTTCTGGAGGATATACCGTGTGAATTACTCCTTCATGTTTGGTTTCAAACAAGGCACTGAACTTGGTTATAGACATGTTTTACTTGTAAGCTTTTCTCTTGGTACACTTTCTTTGTGTGCTGTCTTATTAAACCTTGACATGGAAATGGATTCTCAAACAAAAGATTACAGAATAGTCACTGAGCTTATTCCTCTCTTCCTCCTCACTGTAAGTTCATTCACTCTGCCTCTCTCATTACAGCTCACAACTCAAAATCTTTTTGTGTTTGGTCACGTTTCAGCTAGTGTTTGCCATTACACTTTGCCCCTTTAACATTCTCTATCGGTCAAGCCGGTTCTTCTTCCTCACGGTTCTGTTCCGCTGCATCGCTGCACCGTTTTACACGGTACAAACAACATCCTCATCTTCACTCATATGAACAAACATCATCAACATAATGTGGTTTGCAATTTTTGTAGGTGAATCTTCCAGATTTTTTCTTAGCAGATCAACTAACAAGCCAGGTTCAAGCACTGAGGAGTCTAGAGTTCTACATATGCTACTATGGATTTGGAGATTTCAGACAAAGACAACGGAACACATGCAGATCAACCGATGTTTTCACAACATTCTACTTCATTGTAGCTGTTATACCTTACTGGTTACGGTTTCTTCAGTGCATCAGAAGAATAATTGAAGAAAAAGATCTGAGTCATGGGTACAATGCTATTAAGTATCTCTTGACCATCGTTGCTGCTTGTCTTAGAACAGCATATACTCTCAACAGAGGAATCACATGGAACATCACTGCTTGGGTTTTCTCAGGAGTTGCAACGCTTTACGCAACTTACTGGGACATTGTTATTGACTGGGGATTGCTTCAAAGAGGATGTAAGAACAGTTTCTTGAGAGACAAGCTTCTTGTCCCTCACAAAACCGTGTACTACTCTGCAATGGTGAGCACTCAGAATCAGAAATATCCTCAGCTACTTGTTTTTTTCTTCTTATGTTGCTTCATCTTATTGACAGGTCTTGAATGTTTTGTTGAGGTTAGTGTGGTTGCAAACAGTTTTGGATCTGAAATTTTCTTTCTTGCATAGAGAAACTGTTGTGGCGCTTCTGGCTTGCCTTGAGATCATACGCAGAGGTATATGGAACTTCTTCAGGTAAGCTCCAGAGACTAAGAAATTTTTGTTTCCATGGATCTATCTATACATAGTTAAATACTGTTGAGAAGTTTTTGTTGATTAGGCTGGAGAATGAACATTTAAACAATGTTGGGAAGTTCAGGGCATTCAAATCTGTTCCGTTACCATTCAACTACCAAGAAGATAGAGATCAAGACACTTAGCTGAGAAAGATAATGACACATGTAACATGGTTTTACGAGACTAGCTTAAGACAAAGGATTAACCTAAAGTGGTTACACACACTCAACTTTCACATGTTTAGGCTATTCAAGAAGCTATTGTTGTAAAAAGCAGATACAACCTTCTGTTGTTTTCATTTGGATACTACAAACAATCACAAGACAGAAGAAACCTAGCGATAAAACCAGCTTCTAAACATTCTGTGTTAACAAATAAATCAAAATCTGAAAACCCATCACTACTAACACATCCCTCCTCTTCTCCTCCTTGGATGTAAGAGAAAGGATCATTGGTGTGGTTAACCGAGTTTGTGTGGTAGAAAATGTGAACATTCCCAACTCTGTTGCTATTTCCTTGCCAAATTGCTTTATTTAGCCTACAATAAACATTGAGATAGAGATATGTCTCTTTTGGTCTAATCTCGTGACCAAACACATTGAGATTCTTATTATCTGGAAGTGGCTCAAGGCTGTCCAAAAGGAGAGCCATTGTTGTTAATATCCCTTCTTCAGAAACCCTCACCATCCTTAGAAAACTGGCTATATCTGAGACGGCTATCAGGCCTATCCTCAATGGTCGGACTCGAAAGTCTGCACGAGCAAACAGCCGAAAGTTACTAAATTTAGTAATAGTTCCTCTGTGATAAGCCCTTGTTTGCTATTTGTGGTAATATAGGTCTATGTTACTATTAGTAGATAGATCTTTGAGAAACAGTAACGTGAAGAAGCGAAAACGTTCTTTACTAACAAATCGACTGTCTAACAAATATTTGAAGCAGAGAGAGGGATAGATCATAGATTTGCAGATTTACTGGAATGCATGAAACGGAGGGTCTAAATAGCAACTATCACATATGACATAACATAAAAAAACGAATAAAAAATGAATTTATAAGAATAAAATTCTAAAAATGACGAGGAATCATTATTATTTATCATATTTAATAAAGAACAATATTGTTTTATAATCCTCTACAATAAAAAAATGAGAATGAATGGAAAGGAAAAACAATTCCTTATAAATGGTAAAATCTTTTAAAGAACGGTAAAGAATGCATAATTCTTCTTCATTCTTTGGTTATTATTCATACCAAAGAAGGAACAAAGTATACGTAATGCAACAGGAACGGTAGGAGAAGACAGAGTTTCTAGGGCCACAAAGGTTTTATGCACTGTTTCCTTTAGATTCTCATAGCATCAAGGTAAGCTTTTCCATCAAGCTTACGTGAGAACAAGCCCTTCATATACTCCTCGATGGTCATACTTCTAAAAAAAGCAGCCTTTTGCCTTTCCACAAGACTTCTCAACGGACCAACTTCTTTACCCGTTCCCAAATTGTGAAATGCTGCCACAGAAACCCTCTCTTTCTCTGAGTTCACAACTCCACGATGCTCTATACTTCGGTATGCCCCGTTCGTTATGATCTACATTGATTAGGTTCAAAGTCAATGTTTCATTTGGCTATGTCAAGGATATGTCAGGTGCATATATGACTTACCTCAAAGACATCTCCAACGTTGACAACGAAAGCATTTGGGTGAGGTTTGACAGGAACCCACTTGCCATTTTTCTTGATTTGGAGACCTTCAACTTCATTAACCTGCAACAGTATAGTGAGTACTGTAGAATCGGAGTGTGGAGCTACACCAATAACCTGGTCGGGCTCTGGACAAGGCGGGTAGTAATTCATCCTCACTGTCTGTTTTAACTCATCATCAAACAACTTCTCCATTTCCTCCGGTTTGATCATCAAGGCGCTCGCCATTTTCGCTAATAAGATCTTGGCAATGTTTTTCACTTGAGCAGAATACATGTCTAGTGTGTCTCTGAAGACAACAATGACCAAGGTTTAAAACAGAGAAGACTTGTGGATTACGTGGTAAGAATGGCTTTATACTATTTTGAAACAAACCTAAAGGGAAGAGGTAACTTGGGGAACAAGTGAGGCTTGCGTGACCGGACAGGTTGCATTACAAGGAGGAACATGTCTGACCAATCGAGTTTCTGCTCTTCTGAAACCACAAAAGTCTGTCCAAACCCTTCGACATCACTGGGTTGTTGCCACAGCTTCTTCTTCTCTTCCATGGGAAGGTTGGAGAAATCTTGAATCTCTGACTTGAATTTGTCCAAGAAGCATGTTTCCATTCCATGGTTTACAAGCTAGAGATAATCATTAAGACATGCAACAATGAATATATTTATAGGGTTAAATTATTGTGTAACAAAAAACTATATAAAATAAACATATAACTAGGTAATATTAACCTGTCTAGAATTAGTTAAAATTTAAATAAACCAAATAACTATTTTAAAGTTATGAAACAATATTACTTTTTGTATGTGTAATTTTCATTCCATTTCTATGAATATTGATTACTACATCAGTACTGATAATACGTACATTCCATAAAGTTAGAAATACTATGCAAGTTTGAACAAAAAAAATAGAAATACTATGCAAGTCATTTTATTGTATTCGACAAAAAATATTTTGATAATAGTTTTATTTTAATGATTTCATATCGAGCACAAGATAAAGTATAAAATGAAATAACTTTAAATCTTGTGGTCCTATGTGATTTTATATATATATCTTCCAGCTATACTATGTGTTTTCTCAAAAATAAATAAATAATAATTATAGTTGGAAGATACCTATGTGTTTATATACCTGTGTGATTTTATATATCTTCCAACTAGAAATAAATGAAATATCCTTATAAAAACAAATAAATAAAGAAACAAAGATATAATGGTATATTATAGAAAATACAGGAAAAACATGAGCATCTTTTCTTGTTAATTTGTTGATTTCATCTGTTATGTGGTTATCTATTCTAAAATCTCACGCAAATTTATATATTTATATCTATATGGGTCTAATACTACCAAAAACAAAGAGGGTTTATCTTTTAAAAAGAAATTATTAAGGGGCAATTTCGATAAAGAGAAATATCGAGGACTTGCCTGGAAAAATCCCCATTCTTTGCATGCCAAGTCGAGCTTGTGAATCTCATCATCCATGTAAGTTGAAGAACACAAGCGTATCATGTCTATGATTGGGATCTCGGTTCTTAAATCACCATCGATCTCACCTTTGTCTAAATCAGACCGTACATACCTAGGAGGAACCGTCATTGTCAGCTTCTCCTTCACCATCTCTTGAACAGATGGAACTATGATAGAGCTATACTGACTTGCTCCCTCGGCTTCCATGGCGGATTCTTCTTGAAAGAAAAAAGTTGATAACGCCAAATATAATGAATGGGCTCTTGGCATTTTGCTACAAGTAGCGATAAGTGAAGTACTGCGTGGTTACCAAAAATAAAAGTGAAGTACTACGTCGTTTTGATTGTTCGGTGGTTGTCTGCATGGTTCTAGGTCGCATTGAATTGAAGTGGAAACTACTATAATGCGGAAGCAGTTTAGGACATTGTTTATAAAAAAAATTGAGCTGGCTATGACAAGATGAAATAAGATAGTTAAACAAGCAGGGTGTCTTTTATTATGTGAAAATGGAGCGATCGAAATGATACATATTTTAAATATGGTTCTTAATCAAAGTTTCAAAATAAAAATGATTCTTAATTTTTTTTAAAATAGATAAATCAAGATCTAAAATTTTAAATTATAATTCAAAGTTTACCGTCTATAATTTTACAAGAAAATTCAAATATATATAGAGTTATTAACTTTAAAATTATCATTAATATTTGATTTTAATATATCATTAATATTTTCTTGAACAAGATGCACGAATGATTTGAGACGGTACTGTAAAAGGATATTCTTAGATCATGATTAGCCCAAAATTCTTAAAGTGGAGTTCTTAGCAGAATATAAAAAATTATTTCTTAAGTTTTAACTAAAAACACTAAGAATCAATTCTTAAATATCTTATTTAAGACGGTTCTTAAATATCTTATTTAAAAACGATTCTTAGTTTTTTTAGTTAAAAGTTAAGAATTTTTTTTTATATTCCGTTAAGAACTCCACTCTAAGAACTCCGAGTTAATCATGATCTTATTTATTCTCCTCATGGAAACAAAGAAGAGAAACATATTATATTTATTTTTGTTTATTCTAATGTATACTATAGTACAACAAGAAGGGTGCAAGAAAACATAGTTTTCTTATGTCCCAAGGCAATGAGTCCTTAGATTCTCATAGCATCAAGGTAAGCTTTTCCACCAAGCTCACGTGAGAACAAGCCTTTGAAGTATTCATCAGTGCTCATGCTTCTGAAAAACGAAGCCTTATGCCTCTCCACGAGACTTCTCAGCGGACCAACTTCTTTACCCGTTCCCATATTGTGAAACGCCCCTATAGAGATCCTTTCTTTCTCTGAGTTCACAACCCCACGATGCTCTATACTTCGGTACGTCCCATTTGTAACAATCTACATAGACAACCAAAACCATTTACAAACCCTGTGTATATCATTACAAAACCATTTGTAACTTACCTCTATCATGTCTCCAACATTGACAACGAAAGCATTTGGGAGAGGTTTGACCGAAACCCACTTGCCCTCCTTCTTGATTTGGAGACCTTCTACTTCATTAACCTGCATAAGGATGGTGACTCCTGTAGAATCTGAATGTGGAGTCAGACCAATAACCTGGTCAGGCTCAGGACAAGGAGGGTAGTAATTCATCCTCATTATCTGTCCTAAATCATCATCAAACAACTCCTCCATCTCCTCAGGGTTGATCTTCAGTGCTATCGCCATTTTAGCAAATAAGATCTTAGCTATGCTTTTCATTTCAGCTGAATACGTCTCTAGTGTATCTCTGAAGAAACAGAACACAGGTTTAAATACAGAGAAGAGACTTGCGGAGAAAGTAAGAATGGTTTTAAGCAAACCTAAGGGGAAGAGGTATCTTGGGGAACACGTGAGGCTTGCGTAACCTAGCAGGTTGCACTGTGAGGTGGAACATGTCTGCCCAGTCGAGTTTCTGCTCTTCTGAAACCACAAAACCCTGTCCAAACCCTTCCATATCTCCAGGTTTTTGCCACAGCTTCTTCTTCTCTTCCATGGGAAGGTTGAAAAAATCTTGAATCTCTGACTTGAATTTTTCCAAGAAGCCAGAGTCCACTCCATGGTTTACAAGCTGGAGACAAGATATATCACATATTGATACAAGAAGTGAAGTTTTAACTTTTGAGACCTACCTGGAAAAATCCCCATTCTTTGCAAGCCAAGTCAAGATTTTCAATCTCAGAATCCATGTTGGTTGAAGAACACAAGCGGCTCATGTCAATGACTGGGATCTCAAATTTTAGACCAGAATCACTATCAGCTTTGTCTAGATCAGACCGTACATACCTCTCAGGAACCTTCTTGATCAGCTTCTCCTTTACCATCTCTTGAACAGATGGAACTAAAATAGAGCTATGATGCTTGCTTGCTACCTTGGCTTCCATGGCGGCTCTCTTTGGTAAAAAAAAGAGTAAATAACACCAAATCTATTGATTGATGGGAGACTATGATGGATAGCTAACAACAATAGTCTACAAATATTTATATGTTTTTAGATGTAAGAAATGAAAAGTTGTATAATTATTCAATCTCTTTGAATTGAAAAATTACTGGTCCATGTTACGAGTGTGCTTACATAAGAAATAGATGTACATCTAGACGTTTACTTCATGTCATCTAAGATTTGTTTTTGGTCGCTGTAGAGCAAGATATGACTACCTTTCAACGTTTAATAATACTTGGTCCATTATGTGGGATGCTTAAAAGTCTTAGGATAAGGTCTCTAGACTTAGCACATGGACATGGACGACCGTGATCCATTTTATGGACATTGACTTGTCAAAGCCACTAAAGAGGAAGTAGGAGGATACATTCTAGTTTAGAGAAGAAAAACTGGTTTACACATTTGATGATATTTTACATACCAGACTATTGGATCAATAACAGTATATTCTTTAATTCAACTTCTTTTTATTGTAAATTACACATTCTTATACAGGAGAGGTATCTGCATAGAGCTGTCACTCACAGTCTCACTCTCCCTCGAGACTGGAGAGGAGGTCAGACTGTGACAAGATATCTCTAGACCACCAGGGTATCAGCACCTTGTGTAAATATCCCAACCTTTACTTTTCGCAAGAGACCAATGAACAGAAGCTTTGCACTAGAGCCTCTTCTTCTCTATAACAAAGAGTGAAGCACAACGCCTTCTATCTACAGAGAGTGGTGTTTAAACTTAAGGAAAACGATATGTCCTGAATCATTAATCTATACCTATGGTTGAAATGGAAGTGCAGCAAGCGCTCAGTATTTTTTACACAAACTATCATCACATCTGGAGAAGATTGTTCACTGTAACAGCAACAGAGTTTGTTCTCTGCAGGTCCTGCAAAAATAGATTGAAACGCAACATGTTCTAGTGTCAAGTCACGAGAATCTTAGAGCTGAACTATCTAAATGACACATCAACTCAACCACGTATGGACTTACTGTCAAAGGTGACAGTATCCAATATTCACTATTTACCTGGAAAATAATTTCATCTGGCACATGTGGCATGACTTCCCTCACTGTTTCGGCCATAGCTAGTATATTTGCTAAGCTTTCATTCGTCGCATTTGATACAGTTCTTAGATGCAGACCACCTGTTCTTCCACCAGCACCTGGAGGTATGGTTGTAGTAGAAGTGGAAGCTTGTGAAGGGTTCATCGGCCATAGACTCCAAGAGGCATCGTCAAGTGCAGTTTGAGCATAACTTTCCCCAACAGATGCAAGATGCCTCATCATCATCTGAACCCGCCCCAGTCCAACGGACCTAGAAGCGGTAGAGGGACCAGCGGCATCAATGCCCTGATCTGACCATGTCTGTAGCCAGCTTGGATCCAATCCTAAATTCCTATTTCGTGAAAGAAAAGGGTGAGAACTTGTACAATCCAGCCCGAAATGAATATCCCTAGAGAGAATTCAAGAAAAATGCAAAAATTGTGGTCGTCGCAGACCATACATTACTTGCTATCCAAAATACTTGTACTGTTTTAAATTAAGGCAACGCAAATGAATCATGGAAGAAGAATGAAGTGAACCTTGAAGGATCACTTTCAACAGAACTTGGCATCTCGGCAGGAAATAAACCAGTGGCTAGTGGATGAGCAGGATTGTTTTGTCTTTCAAGCTGACGCGCTAACTGCTCATCCGTTGAGACTTCAACTGTGCGAGGGTTCACCTCACTTTCAGTTCTACCAACAAAAAGAGGCTTACGACATGTAGGACAAGAATAAACATCATTTAGACCTTGATCCAACCTGTCAGCATCAAAGCATCATTCAGAACAGCAGTATCATTCATAAATACTTGAGGCTGTTGGTATCTAGCTAAGCGCACCAGGATCGCAGGCATCCAAGATGGAAAAGGTGGTTGCAGTGAAGCCTTTTAGCCTTAGCCATAGGTTCCTGCCATTCAGAATGTATACAAGAGACTGAGATATTGAAAATGTGTATGAAAATAACTATATAGCAGAAGCATACCCGGCAGATAGCACATTCATCATCATATGCCCGTAACTCTTCAGAAGTTGCATCAGGAAGGGCTGCATGGAGAGAACCCAGAGCTATTCTCAGTTTAATGTATCCTTTAATTCGTTTCAAAATTGCACTGAGCAATGCCTGCCAAACCAAACAAAAAACCAGGTAAAGATATACGTGGTAGACCTTATATCAAAGTAAGTTAACAAACTTACACGTATGTTGAGAAACAAAACTGCATCCACAAGATGAAAGGCAATGCCATGCAGCCACCAGATATGCAAATAATGACATAGTGCCATTACCAAAGTAGCCATGTCCAGGAAGAAACCAAGGTTTCGGTTGAGGAGGCCCTTCCATTCCAACAGTGAGCCTATCCAAAGGGTAAGAGATTGGAGTTTTAATAGACCAAAAATATCCATGGAAATGCATTTCCGGGTTAACAGAAAAACATGGCATAACACCATAAAATAAAAGACCTGCTGTCATGGAATCGAGAAACTTAGATCTTTGGCAGTCCGAGTTATTGACTACTAAGTGATTGATCCACATATCAAGCAACTGAAATCCATGAATTAACAGCGCCTGCAAAATAACAAGATCAGCTCTATATTTTGTTGACCATGGCTACATAACACGAACAACAAGAGAGACGAAGAAGATAACTGCTATTACTTAAGTACCTGCAAGGTCTCAAAAGCTATACTGCATGGCTCAAAAAGTAACAACAGATACATAGAAGAACCAATTGTATTGTATGTCATAAGGGAAAGCTTTATCCTGCAAGATAGGAGGAGAAAAGTAAATGATATCATTACTCAAGAGCGTTGGCCATGTAGGTCATGTGTGTTACCTACTTGATAATACACATTACTCTAAGTATATATGAAGTCTAGAGAGTAACTAGAATGGAAACCTTACTTTTCTGGTTTACGTTCGTAAAGAGATAAAAAAAATGCAGCAAATTGTATGTTTGACAATATACCACAAGGTTTAGGAAATACCACAACATATCAACAGAGAGGACCAAGAACAGAACTGAATACACACGGAAGTATGTCCAAGGTGTAGAAGAAGGAGATGCATTCAATCTTTCAAGCCGGTCTCTAGCCAAAGCTTGAAACATCTACATGACATTACACGATTCACATTAGGAGGGCGTTTTAGAAAGATAATTTAGAATTTTTGTTTATCGTAAATCGCGAATGCTAATACTTCTTACAAACAGTCAACCATACCTTTAAAGTGCATAGAACAGTCAGCCAAACTGTCCACAGAACACCCTGAAATATTGTTGGAGGAATCACCAGCGGCAGAAATGTACCCTAGGAGGAAAGGAGAATTAAAAGAGGGTTTAATCTATTGTCACCCTGAACACATACATGTATATGCAAACGACTCGCATTAAGCACAAAAACAAAGATGCAGAGTGCACAAGTAAACGAAAGGAAAAAGTGGCAGAATCATCTGTCTAAAGTAAAGACCTCTCTTAAGCCTCATACTATGTTCCTTTCGTTACTCTGGCATTATAAGTATATCTAATACATTTTTTTCCTGCAGCTGCTAAGATATTAAGAAAAGAAAGTAAGATCAGCTACCTTGTAAATGATGTAATTGGCAAGTCGCTCCACCAACTTTTTAGTTTCAACGCCATATAAATCTCCAAAAAATAGAGTCTGTTAAAGATGATTCAAGACATTAGAACCACATAAAATGGTCAAACAACATTTCCAGAAACAAATAAACAATCAGTAGGCCTATGCACATTACTATGGCAACGACCAGAATGAAACCACATCTTCTTGAGTTTTCTTTCACGCAAGAAGTTCAATTAACTGGAAACTAGATTTTGACTCTTACAGATTAAGAACACTTGCTTCCTATGCAGAGAACTTTATTCGCAGGCAATGATGAAAGCTAGAAAAGCCATTGGCGAAATAGAATAATAACCAGTCGTCAACAATCTTAATTCTTACCTTAAGAGAGAGTATCAGAAGAATATACACATTGAGCACAAAAATGGTCAACAGAGCGATTGTAAAGTAAGATCCCAGAAGCAGCTCAAGGGCATTCTCGGAGTCTGCTAAAGAAATGTTCTTTGCAATCAATCCATCAGCTCTAAGCCTATCCAAAGACAACTCTGTCCAGACTTGAAGCCCCACAAAGCTCAGAGCTGTTGATGCTACCGAGACCGACAAGTACCTCATCCCCATTAGGAACTATATAACAACAGCCTTCTCAACTCAAAAGTAGCTCCCAGAATCTCATTTAATCAAAATTAGCACGAGATGCCCATCTGCAATCACATTGAAAGACAAGATTTTTTGACCATTTGTATCATAAAGACAGAGACTTTTGAAGAATCAACACACAATTAAGCAAAAAAAAAAAAAATGATTCTTTTCAGAATTGAATCTATAAGAAACATAAAAAATTCGAAATTCAAAGATCAAAGAAACTGGTGGAGATCGTGGAAGAGGAGAGAGAAAGGAGCTGGGAAGATTCAATTTCAACAAATGCATATTACCAAACAAGAGATCAAAGTTCTATGGATCGAGAAAGAACCTGAATCCGCAAAGTTGTCGGTTGAAAATTCTCTTTAGGACAGGCGTGTCTCTGTCTTTTTCTCTCGATCGGGACAAAGGAAAAGTATAGAGGAGCAGAAAAAATCAATATCTTCTTCCAGGAAATTATTTTTTTAAGAGCGATACGGTCAACAATAAAAATTATTTCTTGCTTAATTTTCAAACATTATGTTTTAAGAAAAATAATTACATGTTTAATCAGAGCATAATGTCCTATTAAATTAAGTTGGAGTACTTATTGGATAGCATTTCCAACTCCTTTTAAATTTTTCTTTTGAAATATAAAAGATATTATTTATGTGAGCTTTATTTTAATGTATATTTTTATAATACAACTTTTTTATTTGTCAAAATGCTTAATGAAAAAAATATCATTTTATATATTTAAATCACTTGTATAATATAAATACTTTTTTTAGACGAAAAATATAAAAGTGAGTAGGATATGGTCTTAACCTTATTATTTGTCAGATCCTTCTGTTTTAATTTGATTTAAAGAGTTTTGATCTTAACCCATGTTGGCTGCGGGAATTGAAGCAGAGAGGGAGGTCATTTTATTCTCAATCAAACCTTATAAGTTTGTAGAAGAACTGTGGATAGTGGTTAAGGCTATAATCCTTTACATTCAGTTTGTGGTTTGATTCTTAGAAGAAATAACTTTTTATAGATGATAGAATGCAAATTGATCAGAAGTTTAGAGTGTTGTTGGCAAAGACGTATGTTGTGGTCATGTTCTACAGAAAACACATGTTCATCGAAAATATTGTAGATGTAATTGTCCATTGATTTAAATGTTACATGAAAAGCTACATCATAAATCGTTATCTATGAAATTATTCATATGAGATTTCATATGCTAGAAATAACTGATCAGTAATAGAAATAAATATTATACAATGAGTGATCAATGGTAAAAATCTTACAAATTTAGACACTGATCAATGATAAAAGAAACCAACATAAATGGTCTCTCTTGTGATGATGTCAAGATTGAAAAACGAGATTGCAAAACTCATAGGAGGACATCAATGGGAGATTTGTGTGCTGATGACAATTACGTAGCCACTTCATCTTCCTCAGATGATCCAGACAACATAGCTTTCACTTCTGTTCCAATAAGCTTAATGAACAACAAGCCTGAGATGAAAGCTGCAGCAGTCATCAACATGTAAATCAACCACATCCCAGCTAATCTCAAAGATGTAACCGGTAAGGACCGGTCCAGTCCCATAGCATTGCCTTCGAGAGATTTGTGGATGACAACAGCTGTTGTGATGAGTATTGTCTCCTTGGATTATGTAACTACAAACCAATCTTTAACCATGATCGTCCAAACTCTTCTTCTGTTGTAAAGGATCCAATGCATTGTGGGGTAAAAGCAAATTCTCTTTAACAACTTGGAACGTGCATAGACATGGTGCGGGTTCGGGACACCATCACGACCAACATGACCAAGATGGAGAGCAAGACCGAAGTCTTGAGCATTTCCTCGAACCAATTGTTGAACTTGCCACCTTTCCTCTTTTTCTTAACATTGCAACTATTTAAGATCTCTATCACGAGCTTTGTTATCTTCTTTAACACTTCCGTGGCCTCAACCACTGTGCTATCAAGTAGCCAATTTATGAAATCTATTGCTGTGTTATTCTCCCTTAGTGTGTCATCTGCACTCTCATCATCTGAACACTCATCATCTGAACTCTCTTCGTCTGTTCATATAGAAAGACCGAACAAGCCAATGAGAACTCTCTTTAACAAAAGGCTTAAAAGATTAATCAATACATTTTCACTATGTACCTTGATTAATGCCACTGTAGTACAACTCCTTAATCTCTTGCACCACCTCGTTGTTCCTCACTGCCTTCCACACTGCTTTGTCAGATGACAATGCTAACACCATTTTCTGCACACAATGTGTTTCTGTTTAGGGTTTATGAATACTTAACAAAATAAGACGGAGAAACTTGAGCTTGGTGAATCAAGAAAACATTAACAAAAGATCACCTGGACGGAAGGCTCGGTTCGGAGTAGGTCAAAGGCATTGTAAACATGATCATAAGCATGAGGCTGTAAGTTTCTTGAATGGCATAGTTCCATTGAAGGCTCCACCCAGTCCAACTCCGTCCCAAAAGAAGGAACTTGATGAACCATTCCTGTGGGCATGGGACTCTGGTTTCCACCACCATCGAATACCCTTAAAAACAAGAATCAACGGTTACACATATTCCCAAACAAGTTTTGAAGATTAATAATAAACAAAGACAATGATGAAGTTGAACTAGCAAACAACTTTCTCAAAGTAGTTTAAGTTAAGGTACAAACACCTAGGAGGGGCTAAATTGATACTAATTCAAGAAGCAAACAAAACTAAAAGAGAATTGGATAGAGCTTCCATCTTATTTTAGTTCATCAAATCATGACAATTCCATCACACTCAGAGGAAGATTAAAAAAGACAAATATTTAAAAGTTTTTTTTTTGTCAACTACCACTTTAAAAGCTCATCCAATGAGATTAATTGTCAATTATGATTATTGATACAAGTTTCAAAGCTCAAATAGTCTTAACCACAAAACCAAACACACATACTTTTCAAGTTTATAGAAAATTTAAGAAAGAGAACAAAAAAAAAGATAGATTACTGCTTGAGAGCAGAAACAGCATCTTCGACTTCATCAACAGACGGAACAGAGCCAAAAACAGAGTCTTCATCTTCTTCGGTTCCTTCCACCGTAACCCACTCAAAGTCTTCATAAGCGCCGTCACTGTTAAACGAAAAAGCGCCACCGTTCCATCTGGAGGTTGCAGCCACCGGAAGATTCAACAGCGACCCTGACGCCGCAGAAGAAGATCCGAGTTTATGCACATATCCTCCACCAAGCGACACATATCGTCCTACGCCGGTCCTCTTCATCGCACGTCCAGCGGCGCGTAGCAACCCTCTGCCGGCGGCGCGTAGCATCCCTCTTCCTCTATCAAACATGAGACAGATTGTAACTAGTTTCCGACAGGTTTCGTATGTTTCACGTTAACTCAGGTGAGTAGTTTTAGTTTTTGTCTTTTGGTCTTACCAAGTCGGATCAATCAATGTTTTTTTGTCTAAAAAGGGCAGTTGTTGTAATGAATGGCTCTGTTCTGAGTTTTGTTATGTTTCTTCGTACAGTTTTGATGATTACGATGAGACTATATACAAAAATGTTCTTTAAGGAATTTTTCTCAGAATATTTTGACTTTCCTTGATTCTCTTTGCTTTGTTATGCTTTGATCCTTCTTCTCCACGACAAGCTTACCGTTTCTATGTTTTGTTTTTGCATTCAGTTTAATAAATCTTAGTAAACTATAATCATAAAAGTAGTTTCCCATATAGTATATTGATTATTGCATAAACAAAAAGTTTAAGACAGAATTAAAATGAATATGTTTATAGTTTTATGCATCAAAATTAGCAATTTTAATGTTGTACTCAATAGCATGAAAACACGAAAACCAATTTGACATTCAGTTGACATTTCGTAAGGGAAAGGGAGTACCAACAGTGAAGAACAACATGAAAAGTATAATATAACATAGTTTAGTTTTCTTTTTCTACTTTTATTACTTAAGGTAACTCTATATATTTCTTGTTCTTTACGTCTTTGGTTACTTGCGAGTGAATTAATTGGTTAGAATATGATGAATGCTACGGGTTAACATTCCGGTTCACAAATCTGGTCTAACAATCAGGAAACAGCACATTGAACCACTTTACTTCTGTATTCAAGGTTCAGATTTCAGAACAAACCATCTCTTTGCGACGAGCCATGTGGTCATACTATTCTAATACTTCCTCAAAATGGAAAAAGAAGGTGGAAAGACCAAAACTAAGTTCCACGAACAAGACTTCTCCATATAGAAGTTACCACTTACAAGGCAAAGAAAGAACAACGAAAGGTTTACAAATCACCACAAAGAGAAGAACAAAACAAAACATGGTACCATTTGACAAGAGAAAACACACTTGCACATTATTTATAACAAAAAGAAAGAAGAAAAAAACTGATGATATTGGCTGCCCCTTTTTATTACCCACCCTGATCAAATTCTAAACACCTTATTCCTCATGAACTGGACTCCCCCACATGGACATTACTGGGGCTATGACTGTGTCCGTGGCGTGATTTATGTAGTAGTAGTGTTGTGATGGGTTCCGCGGGTACGGTCACGGTCATGCTCCCCACCTGTATGTTGCTGTCCATAGTACTGAGCTCTGTCTTTAATATCCTGAGCTTTGCTTCCCAGCTTCATCCTTGCACTGTCCAGCTTATCCGACCCCTGTGGGTGCTCTCCCGTTGCATACCTATACATCACACACACACACACATACACACACATGCATCCATCAAATTTCCGCATTTACACAAATACACATACATACAATAAACTAAAAAGTCAATTAACTGTTTAATTAGCCAAAAAAATAATAATCCAAAGCCAGTGGTCTGGTGCATGCATGCACAAATAAACACTAAAGATTTTTATCCAAGTTTGTGTATACATGTTTTTACATTTTTCTTGTCCTCTCAAAGAATATATGACTCTTGTTAAATATTATCTTCAAGCTAGTACATCACCCCTTCGATAAGACACTAAGACATTCTGATAAAATGCACATACACACGTATAGGAAAAAAAATGATATATATCTGCTTACTTGTAGATCCAAGAGAAGACGGTTATAGCTGCAATGCCAAACCCACCAGAGGAGAGAAAGCCAGTGATGAGAAGCGCAACAGTGATGAGAGCCGGGACAAGGATTGGGCTAAAGATAACAAGTAGAGGAGTGGCAACAGTCAAAGCAATGACTGTTCCGACAAGGGTGAGACTGGAGAGGACAAGAAGGGACCCTCCAGCGGTGACGGCAGTAGCAGCTTTAGCAATCTGCCTAGTCTTGGAGTAGTCTTGGCCAGACGTCTGGTAATCTGATCGGCCATACGAATACTGGTCACGGTCTCGGCCCAATAACGGGTACTGGTCACGGCTAGTGATATCGTGATGGGTTCTAGCAGTATCAGCCATTATGCTCTTGTCGAAGAGAGAGATGAGTTAATGTTTATGAAGTAGCTATGAGTATTGTAAGTTGATAAGATATATGAAGAGAAAGGAGGGGGGAAGAGGGTCATGTGTCAATGGCGTCATCATGCAATAGTAGCCACGTGTTAGTGGCGTCACCATGCAGATGCTGCATGTGTAAACGAGAGGGGTCTACTTGAGGACACGTTTGTGTTTTTGTCTCGTTCATGTGTGAATGTGGCTTTGGCAATGAACCGAACGTAAATTAAAAAAAAACGGACCATTGGGCTGGTTATTATGGTGGGTTCAGGGCTTCAAGGCCTTCCATGAGCTTCTTCTTAACAACAACAAAAATCAAATATCGAACGTAAACCCAAGACTAGTTTTGAGCATACCGTAACGTTACATATATTACATTGATTACAATAAACAAGAACTATATGAACATGGCCAGAAGAAGTGCATGCTTGTAGAGACCAGCCTCATATTGCATGTAAGTGTTAATTATGGTCTACACTGGAACAGCTTCAATGAGTTTTCTCATCGTCAACATCCAATCTTTACTTCCAGAAGAAGAAATATAACAAACGGTCTAATATAGCAAAATAAAATGCTCTGAAACCAAGAAAAATCAGAAGGAAAAAAAGAGAGAGTTTAGGAAGCTTGTGCCGCAGGTTTCTTGAGGACAAGATCCTCATCCATATTTTTCTCCCATTTACATATCACGTTCAGAGATTTTCATTCGTTATCCGTTCTTTCCATTTTTTTTTCGTACAAAACAAAAGTAATTAGAAAAAAATAATTTTAAAAAAGGTCTGACTCTTAGAGGTCTCGATTTTTATTTTATACATGGCAGTCGGTAACCTTGGCAATCAAATCAGCCACTTCTTGAATCGTCGTAATGTTCTGAGCATCAGATTCCTTCACACTTATATCAAACTTTTCCTCCAAAGCCATCACTATCTCCACCTATAAACCATATTTACATAACCAACAAAATAATCATTTAGCAAGACATTAGGCTACAAACGGCGGTCGACTGGCTAGTTAATATGAAACAGAGAGAGTATAACATACGGTGTCGAGAGAATCAGCACCAAGAGCAGAGAACTTGGACTCTGCAGTAAGCGCAATGTCTGCGAACAAAGCCAATTGTTCCTTTACAGTATCACTCACTTTTTGCACTGTCTCTGGTTTTGCATGTACTCACATGTTACACTTATTGCATTTCTCACAATAATTCAATTTTGAGCGGTAGACAAATCCTTTATACTTACTGCACAACTGATTTGAAGACTGGAAACGACCAAAGGAAATAGATTGAAAACTCGACGCTTCCGTAACACCTGATGATGGTTACAGTATACGAAGTTAATGCGTTACATTTGAACATTACTAGGCAAAAAAAAAAACGTAAATGGACGACACAGTCACATGAGATATTCGGGTGGATTTGTATGGAGGGAGCTTTGAAGCTTAGAGAATTGGTTGATAGGGAAGCCATTGATGTGGAGTTGAAGCTTTATACACAGCCCAGATACACAAAGAAAAAGTGGCTTCTCCTAATGCACCCACTAGATAAGGTATGGTGATCTCTTATAGAAGATGAATGGATCGTTTGTTCAAAAGCAGAGGACGTCGATACGGCGTCGTATAGTGAGACGCTAACACTTGTTCGCGGATGCGCCTATATGGGCTCCACACTTTGCAACTATGCCAGGCCCAAACTAAACCTCCACATTTGACACGTGGCGCTCACAGAGCCCTTCTCAGCCGAAATAACGCGATTCTATTGGTTGATTTTTAGAAAATGCATTTTTGATTTATTTTTCTAATCGACATAACAAAAAAGGGAAGCCCTATAAATACTAACCTTATTTTGTTTAATGCATTGAATACTTACTAAAAAATAAGACAGATTGAAGGAGTAGGAAAATAATTAATATTACTTGCGAAAGAATATTTTTATGTTTAATGCATTGAATGATTACTTAATAAAATAAGAAAGATTGAAGAGTAGGAAAGTGTGATTAATATTACTTGCGCAAGAATATTAATTAATACACGTATTTACTATTATCCCTTACTAACAATACGGTAAATCATATTGATTATTTGCGCAAGAATATTAATTAATACGATCAATCATATTGATTACTTGCGCAAGAATATTAGTTAATACGATAAATCATATTGATTACTTGCGCAAATTAAAATTATATCATATGCATTTAATTTTTTTCCAAAAAAATTAACTATCTTTACTTAAACGGTTCCGTAATTTATTTTATGAATATTTCCTTGGGGTCATTACAAACCTATATGATTCACTTTATATATATAGAGGTCAATGTGAGGTAATAGCTCTCATAGCGGAACTTTGAAAGCTTTCCGGGTAATAGCGGTCTCATAGCGGTAAGTAACCTTTTGTAGACTAATCACTAGCTTCTGTTGTTGCTTTTAGCTTATATGATTTGGTGCTGGGGCACATGCCGCTAAAGAAACCAGATACGATAAGGAAGCTTTCAACAAGTTTTTCCGGATGGTTAGTGTTCTTTGTGATTACATCTTTAAAGTACCCTTCTCGAAACTTATAAAACCATTATGATATGCCTTTTTACAGTTGATAAGACGAAGATATTTCTCTCATGAACAACCAGCAGCTTCATCATGGTCTATTTCGCCGCATAGAACCTCATCTTCCCAACGGTTAGACGACGAGAGCACAAGCGATGATGACCAATTCTACAAGCGAACAAGGTAAAAACAACGCTAAAAAAAGCAAAGATTATAAAAAAGTCAGGTCTGGTCTTTAACACTTGATTGTTGCAGTTTACATGGAGATTCTTACAAGTACAATGATATCTCATGATTTTGATAAGTTTTAGATTCATATTTCAGCATATTATTATCATTCTAGGTTGCATTTAGGTCTTTATATTGCATTTGCATACATTATTACATTTGACAGGGTTCAGATTGCACAATTGGAAGTTTAAGGCGAAAATCAAGGGCTAAACTGCATATATGAA
Source organism: Moricandia arvensis (assembly GCA_905132765.1). Classification (NCBI taxonomy): domain Eukaryota; kingdom Viridiplantae; phylum Streptophyta; class Magnoliopsida; order Brassicales; family Brassicaceae; genus Moricandia; species Moricandia arvensis. The sequence continues at coordinate 80,983 of CAJHQP010001066.1, forward strand.
AGTTATGGGGTCAAAGCGTAATTATCCAGAAGCTTGAGGACCTGTCTTGCAAATTGAGCAAAACCCACCATTGAAGCTCACGAAGCTTTCTCTTCACCGGATCCGTTCGTTCCAATGACGATACTCGAGCACGGGCTCGACTCAGAACACGACGGTGAGTCTCTTGACGCGTACCAAAGACTCCGTTGGTGGAGCGAATCATCGGAGATGGAGACTCAAGGAAGGCGAGGACTTGGAGTGATGAGCACGAGCTCGGCCGTGGGGATGAGCCAGTGGTGGTCGGAGCACGAGCCTTGTTTGGAGATGAGCAGATGACGAAAGACGAAGCACGAGATGAAGCTTGGTGGCGTGAAGCGTCGCAGCGGCTCGACGTAGCGGCGTTGCTTGGCCGCTGGCTTTGAAACTCGATCCCCTGCTCCATATCTGGATGGTGTAGCGGTATAAGCATACCGCTACGAGCTTGTAGCGGCTTGGTGTAGCGGGATGCAGTGGCCGCTACACAGAAGAAAAGTCACTATTGACCGGTTTATTCCGGTTTGACTTGGTTTATGGGATCAAACCAGCTCGAGTTTTTACCCTCTTACATATAGTTTTAGCCCCCAAAAACCCTAAGATATCTCATTTTCTCTCTAAGACTTTGTTTCATATTGTAAAAGCTTGAATCTTTGATCATTTTTAAGGAAGTTCTTCATCTTAATTCTTGTTTCTCACTCTCATAACATGATTAACCTTGAATCTCCCATAGATTTAAGGTTTATCATGGAGTTCATTGAGTAGACATTCTTAGATTTATGGGTTAAGTAGATTAGGGTGATTAGGAGGATGTTTAGGATGATTCTTGCTTGATTAACTTTGTTCTATGGCTTATTAGGTGATTTTAATGCTAGGTTAAGATTGGGAAATCTAATCTAGATCATAAGTAGTTTCACGCCCGGAAGGTGTTCGATGAAATGCTTGAACAACCTAGTATTGTCCTATACATGCTTGGCCAACGGGAGTTGTTGTCAAGATGTTTAGTGGTTAGTAGACTTGTGTTTTATGCATGCTTGATTGGGTAAGGCCAACGGGAGTTGATGTCTAATTCATGATTAGCATAGGGGCTATTGTCACGGGAGTGGATTAGTCTATTTGAACGAGATTTAGACCTATAGACTTGTTGATTGTTTTGTTTGAGCATCCTAGATTGAATCTTGATCACCCGATATCGATGATCTTGCCCATGGATCTATCCTTAGCTATTGATTGAAAGCTTGATTCTTGCGCTTGTTACTTGTTAGGATTTGAGATCACTTTGTTTATAATTCTAGGAGTTTAGCTAGTTACAAAATCATCAATCTTCTTATTTGCTTAGATTAGGAAAGTTTGTGTATTCTTAGTATTATAGATCATTAGTTCTCTGTGGATTCGATCCTAAAGTGCTGCATCGATATACCATTCGATTGTGGTAGCGTGCACTTAGGTTAATATACCATTCGATCATTAGTTTTTATCACAGGCCAATTAACCTAAGTGCACGCTACCACAATCGAATGGTATATCGATGCAGCACTTTAGGATCGAATCCACAGAGAACTAATGATCTATAATACTAAGAATACACAAACTTTCCTAATCTAAGCAAATAAGAAGATTGATGATTTTGTAACTAGCTAAACTCCTAGAATTATAAACAAAGTGATCTCAAATCCTAACAAGTAACAAGCGCAAGAATCAAGCTTTCAATCAATAGCTAAGGATAGATCCATGGGCAAGATCATCGATATCGGGTGATCAAGATTCAATCTAGGATGCTCAAACAAAACAATCAACAAGTCTATAGGTCTAAATCTCGTTCAAATAGACTAATCCACTCCCGTGACAATAGCCCCTATGCTAATCATGAATTAGACATCAACTCCCGTTGGCCTTACCCAATCAAGCATGCATAAAACACAAGTCTACTAACCACTAAACATCTTGACAACAACTCCCGTTGGCCAAGCATGTATAGGACAATACTAGGTTGTTCAAGCATTTCATCGAACACCTTCCGGGCGTGAAACTACTTATGATCTAGATTAGATTTCCCAATCTTAACCTAGCATTAAAATCACCTAATAAGCCATAGAACAAAGTTAATCAAGCAAGAATCATCCTAAACATCCTCCTAATCACCCTAATCTACTTAACCCATAAATCTAAGAATGTCTACTCAATGAACTCCATGATAAACCTTAAATCTATGGGAGATTCAAGGTTAATCATGTTATGAGAGTGAGAAACAAGAATTAAGATGAAGAACTTCCTTAAAAATGATCAAAGATTCAAGCTTTTACAATATGAAACAAAGTCTTAGAGAGAAAATGAGATATCTTAGGGTTTTTGGGGGCTAAAACTATATGTAAGAGGGTAAAAACTCGAGCTGGTTTGATCCCATAAACCAAGTCAAACCGGAATAAACCGGTCAATAGTGACTTTTCTTCTGTGTAGCGGCCACTGCATCCCGCTACACCAAGCCGCTACAAGCTCGTAGCGGTATGCTTATACCGCTACACCATCCAGATATGGAGCAGGGGATCGAGTTTCAAAGCCAGCGGCCAAGCAACGCCGCTACGTCGAGCCGCTGCGACGCTTCACGCCACCAAGCTTCATCTCGTGCTTCGTCTTTCGTCATCTGCTCATCTCCAAACAAGGCTCGTGCTCCGACCACCACTGGCTCATCCCCACGGCCGAGCTCGTGCTCATCACTCCAAGTCCTCGCCTTCCTTGAGTCTCCATCTCCGATGATTCGCTCCACCAACGGAGTCTTTGGTACGCGTCAAGAGACTCACCGTCGTGTTCTGAGTCGAGCCCGTGCTCGAGTATCGTCATTGGAACGAACGGATCCGGTGAAGAGAAAGCTTCGTGAGCTTCAATGGTGGGTTTTGCTCAATTTGCAAGACAGGTCCTCAAGCTTCTGGATAATTACGCTTTGACCCCATAACTTTCATATATGCAGTTTAGCCCTTGATTTTCGCCTTAAACTTCCAATTGTGCAATCTGAACCCTGTCAAATGTAATAATGTATGCAAATGCAATATAAAGACCTAAATGCAACCTAGAATGATAATAATATGCTGAAATATGAATCTAAAACTTATCAAAATCATGAGATATCATACAACAACAACACGTTACCGCCACTTCCAGCACAACGCAACTTAACTCCACCTCCTACGCTCTATCCGCAGCAGCCGGTGTCTACTCCTGATCACTACGCTATACCAAGATTCTCACTGTCGAGTGTACAAGAAAGAAGCAACAATGGCAGTGGTAGATCAAAGCGAATGGATATTAACGTTTGAAAATCATCTCTCATCGTTCCAAGAAAACTTAATTGTCTTTGTTATCTATTATTCTTTTTGATTGTTCCATTGGTTTCTTCTTTCTTACGGGTTGTAAGTGGTAACGTGAATATGTGTGTAACCAAACCCTCTCTGGATCGTGTTCTTATAGCAAATGTTTTTACAGTTTTGTTTGAACCTTATCATGTATTACTGTTTGAAAAAGAATAAAACAGCAGTGAGTGATTTTACAAAATCATAATAATGTGTTTTGAATATAAGTTGAATTGACAATCTATTTTGTTTGATTTATTTTTTTGGTAATATATTAAAAATATAGGAATATTCTTCACTCGGTACATTTTAATTATCATAGATAAAGAGAGCTACAAAAGAGTTACGACAAGCTGTTCATAGCACCAGCTAGCGGGCGTCGAGAGAAAGACAGAGAAGGTATGTGACTTTGTGCCCTAAGAACTACACTTTCCATTGAATCTTCTTCTCTTAGAGCCTTCTGGGTTGCTAAATTCAGCTGAAAGAACCCTAATTTATATATCTATTTACTTTGTGCAAAAACCCTAAACCCTTGGAATTGACTTGTTAAATCCGTAGTTCTCGTCACCCATTTGCTCATTTGATTTCGGTTTTTGATTGTTCATCACGGTCCTGCTTACTCTCAAATCTACTTTTGTTTAATCTCGTACTCTCCCACTAGGCCCTTTTGAGATGTTCTCGTTTCTTGTGCTGCAAGACTTGACGATACTAACAACTTATACATGCGTAGGATAATCCAAGAACAAGAACACACATCACGGGGGGTTTTAAATAGATGTCTATTTACTGACAAAAAGTTATAGCAGTGCAACGATCTCTGTAATTAGGGCAAGTAGTTTGAGAGTAAGCAGGACAAAACGAAAGAGAGAATGAGAACCAAATGTCGATCAACCACTGCAGCCAAATTGTAGTTCCATAGACTCCAGGGTATCTAGAAGCTTAGCATGTCGACCCAAAAACTGGTCGGATGATCCTTGCTCAGATATTCCTGAGACTAATGATTTTGAAAAGGCTAAAAACTTTCCACTTTGTAAGTTGGAAAGAATCTAACTACTCCCTCGATTTTACTTGGTGTTTAGCGTTATTATACATAGATTAAAAAAATGTAAATTATATACAACTTATTTTGGTTACATGAAAACATCATTAAATAAAAATAATTCAACCAAAATGATAATATTTTGTAATTGGTCACAAATCTTAAACAACATTAAAATTTTATTATATAATAAATAAAACATCACTTATTATGAAATAAAATAAAAATCTTAAACCACCAAATCAATTGAAACATAGAAAGTAATAGCTAAGTGATACACATCAATTCACGTACTACCAATTATTTTGTGTTGGAAATCCAACTAATTTAATATAAGAAAAACTTATAATTAGTACACTTAAAATCAGCAAGATACATGTTTGAAACAGTTGAAACCACTACTATTGCATACTTGGACAATTTATTTGTGAGACATGATATTAAAACTTTACACTCGTGGACCGAATCGCCTATTCCTTTGCTGATACCAAGTCAAAGCCTCAAGATACTCAGCCTCACCAAAGTCAGGCCATAGAACGTTAGAAAAGTAAAGCTCAGTGTAAGCAGATTGCCATAAGAAGAAGTTACTGATCCTTTGCTCTCCGCTCGTTCTGATCAATTGGTCTGGATTTGGAAACTCGCTACAGTTTGTCATCAACTCTTTATCCATCATACTCTCGTCAATGTCTTCTACTTGGATCAACCCGTTTTTCGCCTTTTCGGCTAGACTTTTGCACGCTTGCAAGATATCAAACTTTCCACTATAGTCTATTGCTAAAATGAGATGCTTTCCTTCGTAGTTCTTTGTAGCTTCCTCTGCTTCTTGTATCAGACCTAGAAGTGATTGGGGGACTTTTGTCCGGTTTCCACTATAGTCTATTGCTACGGGTTATGTTCTTTGTAGCTTCCTCTGTTGTAATTGTGTTGTCACTTAAGAATAATAGTTTTTAGTTGCTTATTTTGGCATGCAGCAATAATAATTATCAATAGAAGTCAGTAATCGTATTAAAAATATGAGAAAAGTAAAACATGTAGTAGACCAATAATCATTTCCATAATCGTATATGAATTTGAATATTTGTGTTTGTGAAACAATAATAAGACGTGATAAAATGGGAACTATATATCCGTAATCTCATATTACGAAAAAGAAATTTACAGAATTTGAATAACTGTATCAAAGCATATTTATTTATTAATATACTCTAATAAATGTCAGAAATTTACTTGAGCATTACTCGTGTCCTTATTCATACGGTTAGAGAATATTTTGTTGCTTTAACCAAAATATTAACTTAACCTACTTATCTCATATGGTCTTTAAAATTATATAATACCGAGTATCATCGACTTCCATAATATCTACCATCGACGAGAAAGATGTGACAAACTCCACCCTTTATCTTCTATATTATTATGTTATACAAACCAGTTATGAAGGTTGATATATGTATTTCTGATAACAACTAATTCGTCAAAGCAATGGCAAGCATGAAAAAAAAATTATCTGCAATTTATGAATCTAAAACGGTATATATTTTACTATTTTTTGTTTAAAGACCATGCGTTTTTATAATTGAACTAATTCAAATATGGGATTCTCTATGTTTTTTTTGCGATTTAAACGCTTAATCGTAGTCTGGAAAGTTTATGGTTGTTGCTAAAGTTGAGGCCATTGATTTGGAAAAACCGTGGTACTACACGGCCTGCAATTTTTGCAACAGAAAAATGGACAGAGAAGTTGATGGTTTTGAGGGGAACGAGGAAAATCTTCAACATAACCCTCTTTATCATTGCTAAAGATGTAACAAGGATTTTCAAGATGGTATTAAACGGTACGGCCTTTTATTTATATTAATCTTGCTACTTTTATAATCTCATTTAACTTTATGATTTTATATAGTAATTCAATTTTTTGAATGTTTTAGTTACTACTTGGTTCTACGTGTTACTGATGAATCAAAAGTTGAAGGTAAGTTTTTGCTTTTCCACAATGTTGCCGAGAAGTTACTTAGGAGACCAGCGTTCGAGTTAGTGGTAGAGGCTGCTCAGGTAAACATAGAATTTTTAATTGTTCGATTTAAGAATATATTGATTCTACCTATAACATCGTAATTTTATAAACAAATTTACAGGTAAATCCACTTTTTATACCTCAGTCTCTAACTGATTTAGTTGAGAAGAAAGTTCTATTTATGCTGTCAACCGGATCTTATGGTCAAGAAGAACCAAATTCAGCATATGTTGTTGATTCGGTGGTTGACAATGCAGAAATAATTAAACTGGTTGAACCACATGTAATATTTGTTTTTTCTGATAGGTCAAAATTATTTATAGTGTGTGTTTATTCTAACCAAGCCATATGCTGAATGCAGCCACATCAAGTGATATTTCATGATTACGAGTCTGACGATGACTAAGTATTATTAGTGGCGATGGTAATCCAAATGTTGAAGGAAGAAAGTTGAAGTCCACTATGCACGTTGAAGAAGAAGCGTTGAAGAAATGATTGGTTTTTGATTTCCTTAAATTTCGTTGTTTATTTTTTTAATTTAAACTTATGAAAATGTTTAACCTAGACTTATTGATCAACTCAAGGCCCCATCTAAATCAGAGATTTTAATGTTTATTCAATTTAAAACACACATATTAGTATTTTTAATGATGTTGCAATTATACATACACACAATATGTTGTACCCTGATACATCTGATTTTTTGTTATATCACGTCCATGTAAATTATAGAGTACCAGCATTTGCATGTGTCGTTGTTTTACCCCAAACACGATGGTCTTATTATATAAAATATGTGCCTGCCAAAACCCAACTACTATTAAACCTAGTAAAAATTACTTCAAATGGCCAATCTTGTTTTGCGCCGTCTCTTGTTTAATATTTCTCATTTTTTTTTTAATAATCTATCTCAATTTGTCATTTCATTTAGTTTGTTAATACTTCTTCTAAACTAGAAACAAATGAACACTTACATAACAAGTAACAAGTGTCTCAACGATAGATACACGAAATCATATAATCTATATACTTTCTTTGTGTCTTCATCTTATAAAATCTAAGTATACAATAAACTAAAGATTGAAATATAGTATGAAATGTAAAGAAACATGTTCATGAACGACGAGCAGCGGAGGCAGTCAAGATTGTAAGGATGAACAAGAGGAGGAAACAGACAAAGGAGAAAGCGAGTGAGAGAGTAACACGGTTACAGTAGTTATGGACGTAGCCGCATATCGGTAGCCAACCGGCGTGTGTATTACCATACTTTCCTATGTAACCCTCCGACATGGCCGCAGAGAAAGCCGATATAGCCGCCAACGTCGTAAGCTGTATATAAACATTATACATCAAACCCCATCTCAAAACATATTATTCATATCAAATATTCAGATAGAAAAAGATGGAGAAACAACATGCTGCACAACCAGAACTTGGTTCCCCCTCAGATGGCTTTCAAAGAAATTAACAGGCACGTCATTAATACAATTTACGCTTTTAGGAAGCGCAAGAAGTTTGGCTGTCTCATGCAATTGTGGCTCAGATAAATTCTAGACCCACGGTGTTGTTCTCTGTGTCATCCCTTGAGCTTGTTTGAGGTGTTGACTTTTTTGTTTCAAAGTTTATCGATGCTCTGTTTTTTCATTTTTTTTGCCAGAGCATCTTTTGTAAAGGTTTACTACCTTGTAGGACAACCTTATATTTCTTAATGGAAAATTAACATTCTTAGCAAAAAAAGAAAAAGATGGAGAATAGTTACCAAATCAATGAAGAAGAGTGCAAAAATAAATCCTCCTTTACGGACAGCCAAGCAAGCCCATGCGAGTGTAAACAATGTCATGGCGGCGATAGCTATGTATGCGTCCACCAAGTACCTGCGTAACATAGCAAAGCATGCACACTTTCATGTGTCATCATCGTTCATCACTCGATGTCTTACTTTATTGTAATAATCATAGTAATGATTCTTGTTAAATGGTTTAAGGTTGTCCATGTTTTAGGTTTTGAGACATGAAAAAAATTCAAGAATGAATTTATTTTAGGGAAATACCCTAGGATAGTTATTTTTAAGTTTTTGTCACAAAATAACATTTAAATAAAAAATGACCATAATAGATTTTATTAAAGAATGTAAATATATATTTATTGATCTTAAGTTAATTAATCTAGACTTAGGATTTAGAGTTATGAGGTGGGATTTTACATGTGAGATTTTAAATTTTTCTTTTAAAAAATATTAAAATTTTCAAAATAAAAAATATATTTCAGTTAGTTTTCTTAAGTTTATTTTTGTGACAAAAACTTTAAAAGGGTTACTAGATTATGACCCGCGCTTATAAGCGCGGGTATATTTTTTGTTGTTATTTCACCCAGTCCTATGAGCTATGCTCAGTGGAATGTTTTTCTTTTAGTTTTTTTTTTTTGTTACTCTCAGGCTTCACCTAAAAGTACATTAAACAATTTAATTTAATAAATATGTCTATTATACTCAATGAGATCTATATATTCCTAGATAGGGATGTCAATCAAGAACTCAAATCTGCTGATGGGGGAATAAGTCTTTATCAAAAAATGGTAGAGTTGTATATTTAAAGTTTAATGACAATGTTTTTCTATCGTTATCTAATTGAAGTATTATGTTAGCGGATCAATATTTAAGATTGCCCGGCATACACGGATATTAGTGGGACAATGTTATAACTGGAACAATGTTTTAACTGAAACCTTAAAAATTAAGAATTATCATTATCAACATTGTTTAAGCCCAAAAAAATTAATTATTTAGGCCCAAAAAAATTACCGTTTTGCCATTAATGAATTTTTAATTGTCTTACAAATAGTAATGGCATAATTGGAAAAAAATTAGTATTTCATTAAGTCTATAATTTAGGAATGATCTTGTTTTAATGGTATTGATTTGAAAGATTTGTCTTTTATTTTACATATTCTTCTACATTCTTCTACATTATAGTAGATGGATACTTCTTCTATAGTATTTTTCAGTTTTTGCATACTTCTTCTATAGTATTTTTCAGTTTTTGCATTCTTTCTACTGGAATCCATTAATTAGTTTCCAAACGTGATTTGGTGAAATTTCATGCAGATTGATAATGTATCATTCCATCATCTTCACTAATTAGATCAGTAAGTGCAACTTGAAAAAAAATGAGCAAAAGAGAGTACCTAAAGGCAGAGGAGTAGCTGTATTTAGCATCAAAAGCAATGCCATAAACAGAGGCAACTTCATGGTTGGTGATCATGAGCCCCATGGAGGCCAGTGCAGTGCCAATGGTTAATACTCTCATCGACACTTGAACCTTAAGATTCATTAATGGCGTTCCTTTCCCTTCATTGTCTCCCATTATTACTCAGATTCAAGCTTTACTCTCCTTGTTAATTGCTGAAAATGTAAGGAAAAGGGGACACTATAAATAAGACAAAGATATGGTTATTGTTGTTATCGTTTGTTGCGGTGAAAGATCCCAAAATTCCAAGAAGACAAGAGAAAGATAAGAGAAGTGGTCTGAAAAAAAAAAAGAAATAGAGGAAGGGAATTTATAGCAAATTTGCATGTGGATAGGATCACAAAACAAAATATTTGAGGACGTTGGATGATCGAATCCTCTGCCTAAACAGATGGGCACTTTCTGTTTGAATACATCAATTTTGGTCACAAATCTTTGTATATTCACGTGATTTTTTTTGCTAGAAAAGGGTTACACGTGTTTTTATAGTATTTGGTGTTTAGAAAAGAATAGGGATATTTAACGAACGTAATATCTGTTAATAACAACGAAGATCACAAATTCTCCTTAGAAAACTTATAAAAAATTATCTTAATTTGGGAAAAGGTATGTCTCTAGGCTGGCAAATGTTTTTTTTTGTAAATCATTTACAAAGCTCTAGTTCATTCCTTAACATACTTATAAAAACATACATTAAGAATAAATGTATGAGACGTTATCACGTTGAAAATGAATTTTACTCATCCAAATTTTATGTAAGTTAATTATTTTTTGACATTGTAAGTTTTCAGTAAAGAAACAAACTCAACTTTCTGGAAACAAAGTTGATACATTCGGGACTTATCCGAAATGGTAAGAGCGTATCAAAGTCATCTGATACATTCCAACCTTATTAGTTTTCTTGTACGACGCAATTACAATAGTGATACATTACAAAGTTTTGTGGTACTGTTCTGAACCACCAAGCACCAATTCTTGTTTCATAACACGGTACATATCGTAATGGATTGTTCTATTGATTATGTCACTCACAAATGCTCTATTCGTCGAGCTATATTTTAATGGTAATTCATATATGGCAACGAAATAAAGCTATTTGTTAGCATTAAAACATAGCATCCCTAATAATTTGCGTATATCCTTGATTTCATCATTTTCACATTCCACAACATTCTTAAGATTGTATAATATAATGTACGTGTGTTATTTTAATCTGTGATGTCGGAAGAAGTATTCAGATTCTGATGTACAGCTTATGTATGGGACATTGAAGCAGATGCTCTTCTCCTACATTACTCACTTTTGCTGACATCTTTTAGACTCTCAGTTAAATATATTTGAATTGGAATGTACGAAGAAAAAGAGTGAGAAAGTGAGGACGAGGAGGAATGGTTGGGAAAGAATGTTAACCGTCTAATTAGGAATCTGCATGGTTGGATGGAACCACTCCCTTTGACCGTAGAACAACCACAGGTCCACAGCTACTTCATAAAGTAAAAAAAGTTTCATTGCTAATTACTTATTAATGCAAATATTATTTAATCAGTCAATTAGTCTTTGATCAAATGAGCTAGTGAGACCAAAAAACGAAAGGTGGAAATAATAATCAAGATTCACAAGTCCAATCCTTTTGGTACGCTTTTTGTTTCAACCATACGTTTTCAGTTCCTCCTTTGATAGGTTATTTTATATATTACTTTTCTCAAAGTTGACAAATACATTAAGTGATGTATTGTTACTTCGTACAAGCTTATAAACTGAATACTATAATTTGTCACAAAGGAGGGTGATTTTTCCACTGATTTATATCAATAATTCCAGTTATATCTTCTTAACTATTTAAATTTCTGATTTGATAATATTTTATGATAGAACGAAACTTAGATTGTCCAAGAATACATTGAAGATTGTTGTTGAACACGATAATATTTCTGTAGATGATTAAATTAACATGAAAAGTAACCAAGTGGCATCTTAACATTTTTACCAAAAAAGAAAAAGTAACCAAGTGGAACATGAAGAAGCATGCTGATGAATCTTACCTATACGGTTTTACACATGCGACAGTCGCGCCTAATTAAAGATGAAACGCACTATTCTTTGTTTCTATACAGTTGGTGTGTTTGCTTTTTTCTCGAGTCGTTAAATACTTAATACATGGAATAAATACTATTATTATTTGCTGTTATGGAAGCTAATAAATTATAATTATTTATGGACCTAATTTTGGCAGCCAAATCATGAAGTTCAAGACTGCTTAAAGACAACATGAAATATGATACACGTTGCGGACACCTAAACGTTCATTCATAGGGTTCAACGAACAAAAAGAGAAAACCTGGGTCGTATTTCAATGTAGGATAAAAATCGTATTATTCTTTTAAAACATTATATATAGGTCATATGATTCCTAGTATTATATTAAAATTAACATAAAATGTTTATTGTTCCATAAATATTAGATCGGGCTTTGTTAGCCTGGCTTAAATAGAAACGTGACTTCTTGCAATAGTTTTGTTAGCCTGGCTTGGATTGATCCCTCTCCATAATGCATCGCCGAGTTTTGTTTACTATTGGATTCGGTATATCTAAAAACTAAAGTTTCTCTATTGCATGTGGCCAGTTAGTTGGAGTGTGTATGGTATATATTACCGTGCAAACTTTGTAATATTAATAACAAATCATTAAACATTTAACGTATGGGTACGGGTACGGGAGATAAATACTCTCTCTGTTGCAAATTAAAAGCCATTTAAAGTTTTTCGTACAAATAAAAAATAGTTAAATATTCAGTTTTGTACATATTTTACTATCAAAATTTTATTGCATTTATTGTTTTTCTTAACTTATTTTTTTTTTCAATAAAAGACTAATCTAAATTAAGAAGAATCCAAGCCCACTATAGTCATCACTACAAAAAAAATTATATTAAAATTATAAAATAACATTTATTTTATAATAATAAGTTAATTATACAAAGACACTTAATATAAAATGAAGGAAGTATCTAAACTAATTAGTTAGTTCAAATTCCGCAGAATAGTGGAAAATTAGATGCTTGTAATTATATACTGATGAAAGATAAGCACCGAATTTATCTATAGAGTATATACCTTAATCGATATTTATTTGAAAGGTTGGCTAGGAAACTAAGGCCATCATTATCGCGCAACTTTTTTTTTTTTTTTTTTTTTTTAGAAAAATGGGAACCAATTGCGGGTCGCCACGTGTCGTGGGGCCCGCAAAACAGTAACAGAAACTCCACAAAAGCGATCCTTATCTCATAACTTTTGTCACCGGTTTTTAAAAAAATCGTGGGGCCCATAGCTCTAAAAACCCTTTTGTATACCGCGTTAATCATACTCTAAGAGCAGCATTAGAGCACCATTATCCCTAGTATTTTAGGGGTTTTTTACTTACTTTTTTTGTGTAGGGTCCACCATTAAACCAAAAACCCATTCTTTATGTTAATAAAATAAGAAACGTTTTCAGTGGGTTGTTTAAACTGTTCGCGGGCCTCACCGACACGTAGCGACCCGCGATTGATCCGATTTTTAATTTTTTTTTAAGATAAAAAGTAAAAAAAAAAATTAAAAAACTCAATAGGGTATTTGGGATAAAGATGCCCTTAATGTATGTTTTTAAGGGGTCTCTTAAGTGTAGGGCCTACAAAATCACTAATCAAAGGTTCCTAAATCTTCAAAATAAGAACCAATTCTTCTGTTTGCGGGTCTCACTAACACGTGGCAGTACGCGATTGGTTCGTTTCTATTTTTTTAAAATAAAAATAAAAAAATAGAAAAATAAGAATCCTATATTGGGGTTGTTGGCAAACCCTAATAGCCGATCATTGGTTTACTTTATTGTAAGGCCAAAAGAACAAAACACCAATAAGTCTATCTCAATTATTTTAGTTATTTGGTCTTAAGGAAAATTAAAGCTCAGTCTACATGTCTATGATAATAATAATAAAAAGTTATAAACTAAGGTTTGGCATAAAAGATTGACACAAATATAATACACGCCAAGAGTGCATACCACATAAAATCATTGAATATTTTTTCATTTTTGAAAACCTTATAGAAATATCTGAGACCATCAATATGCCATGTTATTCTTTTTCCACGAACCGTCCTCAACATATAAACATTGCACCCTTGCACATTTAACCCTCTCTATATATAGTGTGTACCCTTGGCCTCACAGTTAATTTCATATCGAAAAGAACTCAGTTAGAGCTATCAAGAGTTCAAGATCCCTGTTTCTTTAACTATACTCGAGAGATCATTCACAAAACAATCAAAATGTCTCTAAACGTATTGGCATTCACATTTGGAATCATGGGTAAGTATCTAAGCTTTAATTCATATACTCCATGTTAAATGTTAATATACGTGTATGTCCATTTTCACTCATGTTATCTTTGCTATATGTATTTTTACATGCAACATCATATCGTTCATCGTGTTCTTGGCACCAGTGTAAGCATCACTGATCTCAAACTCACTTTCTTATTCCTTTCCTCTTTATCAAATAACAAAAGGATACATATTTTGGGATCTTTATTTTTCATGTACATGAAGGCCAACTTTTGTTAGGATCTGCAAGAAAAAATCGATAGAAGGCTTTCAATCACTTTTTTTTTTTTTTTTTTAAATATATATATAAAAACCGTTACAAGCTGCAACCGAAGTTACACAGTTCAAACATCTAGTAAAAAGCATAAGGATCAAAAAGAACCAGAAACAATCGAATCATAAGTTCCGATTGACTTTTGAAGTAGAGACAAAACACTTAGCCACTTCTACCCTTGTTTCCACGTCCACGGTTCCCTCGTCCGCGACTCGTTAACTGTAAGTGAGCATCTCTAGCTTTTGTTGACGGCTTAACTGGTCTTTCTCGAAGTATTCTTTTTCCAAAGGGAGTCATAAGATCCATCGAGTTCGTCTCAATGTTAAAACTCGACAGATCTTCTTCATCTCCCTCCGAAGATATCAAAGAGGCAAACCTATTTGAGCCTAAAATCTGCTCGGCTTTTCCACTACAATCTTTCTGGACTGAAAGTGATGCTTGAGCAGTTGGAGAATCAACGATCAGCAATGCTTGAGCAGGCTCTGTAACCGGAGACTCAATATCCTCATTGATAAAAACTAAAACAGGAGATACAAACATATTCTCGAGCTCTGTAATAGTAGCTAAAGAAGCTAAGTAATCCTTGACAGGATTACTAATAGTTTCACCCTCACTATTCTCTGTACCTGCATCAATGAGAATGGTGCCAGAAGCCGAGGCTAAGGTAGAGTTAAATGAGACAGATTTGGGTAAAGCTTTGGCTGCAACAATTGTTGGAGATGTATTGTTTGACTTATCCTTTTCAAGCATTGAATCAAACGATGGCGGGGTTTGTTCTTGATCAGAAGAGACAATAGCACCACGGGCCAACGTTTCATTGATTGACGGAGAAGCCTGGCTATTTTCCTTTAAGGGATCGGTTGCAAAAGAAATAGGAGTTCCCACTGATGTTGAGTCATGGACAGCACCAACAATTGGAAGAGAACCATCAGCATCTGTTGAATCTTTTCTTGCTTGGGTTGGGGCTGCAGTCTTTTGTTGAGATAGTGACAAACATCTCTTGGCCTTGTGGCCTAGCTGGCCGCATTTCTCACATTTTGAGGGGAGCCAAGAGTATTCAACATCAACCATTGAGAAGTTTCCTTTCTTGTCCCATGCTGCAATTTTCTGTGGGAACGGTTTATCAAGCTCAACTTCTACCATGATCTTAGCTTCGCCTATCATAGTAGGGTCTAGCCATGGCTTATGCGACAACATTGGTTCCCCTAACCCTGAAGCAATCCATTCGATTGCAGGGATGGAATATAGCTGAGTAGGAATGTTTTTAAGAGTAACCCAAAGTGGGATTGAGGAAATCTCTGGTAGAGATAAAGATTCTGATGAAGTCCATGGAGCTACGAACATTATACAATCATCGACATGCCACAAACCACGCTGGAGGACCCATTTCCGAGTAGATTCATCAGGAATGTGAAAAATATAGGAGAATTCACTTATCTTCCTAACAGAGATCTTGCAATTTCTACCCCAAAGCTTGTTGAGAATAGCATGAACTAGACCACCAGATGGGACTAAACAACGACGGAACTGCCCTATCACATAATCTTTCTGGTTCTGCAAACCGTGTATAAGAACATGATCAGGAATAGTTACCTTAGGAGTACCATCCTCCATATACTCTGGTACCGTTACTCGATGAAGATTCCTGGATAAAGGATTCAGTCGAGCCGTCCATGGGAAACGAGTCTTATCTGTTGGAAAATGAGATGTGGCTGGAGTAACACTTTCTTTGGCTGTTGAGTTACCCGTAGCCTCTTTTTGATGCTTTCTCTTAGCAGTTCGCTTGACTGGAAGAGCTGGCCAGTCAGAAGAGGGTAGAGGTGCTTCAGAACGAACCATAGGCTCCCCAGACCATGCCAATGGTTTTGCCCAAGCTCCCTGTGGAACGCTAGAGAGATTAGCAGAACCTGAGAGTATCGGAGTGGGTGGAGCCGAAGTAGAAGGAGAAGATCCATCCTTTAGGTCAGATGGCTTATGAACATCTAGATTCACCACAGGAGGTGACAGAGGCGAGGTGGATGAAACAATTTCGGTGGCGTTAACAAAACCCTCGACTTGAGGACTCGACGAACGGAGTGTTACGATTTCAGAGCTTGACATTTGCTTAAACTAAGGTGAAGAGGGAGGTTGTAGATAGAATCACCGGAAGAAGGTAGGTGGCGACGGCGGAGCCGTCGAAATAAGTCGCCGTCGAGAGGCGCGTGGTTTAGAAGAGGGGCGCGTGTCAAGGATGGAGTTCGCTTTGCACCCTCGCTTTCAATCACTTCCCTATGTGTCAGCACTCTTTAGTGCGATGCTATGGATTTACTACGCTATGCAAAAAGATGGATCAGGCTTCCTCCTGATTACCATAAACTCTGTGGGATGTTTTATCGAAACCATCTACATTATCCTCTTCATAACATATGCTAACAAGAAAGCAAGAGTACGAGCGTGTGAACCATATCATTCTATTTGGTTATATTAAAAATGCACTTATATAAAAAATTGGTTAGCTGATGATATACATAATAACCAACCTTGTAGATATCAACTTTGAAGGTTCTTGGGCTCTTGAACTTTTTGGGTTTTGCCGCTATTATTCTTGTCTGTCAGCTACTGACCAAAGGATCAAACCGTGAGAAAGTCCTTGGAGGGATTTGCGTCGGATTTTCAGTTTGCGTCTTCGCAGCTCCTTTGAGCATCATGGTACGTATGTACTTGCTACATGCACGTATATGTTGAAATGAGGCATGCTAATTCCTATTAAGAATATAATAAACTCGATAAAGAAACCAGTTGTTAACATCTCTTTATGTTATGTATATTATATAGTTTAACATGTCAAAAGTGTACAATTTATGCAGAGAGTGGTGATACGAACAAAGAGTGTGGAGTTTATGCCCTTCTCTCTATCATTGTTTCTTACCCTCAGCGCCATTACATGGCTCTTCTACGGTCTTGCTATTAAAGACTTCTACGTTGCGGTGAGTTTTTATCTTATGATATTAAATCTTATAAAAGCATCTTATAATGGAGCGCAACATAGTATATATCATACATAATATATGATTATGGGTGGTTCATGTTTAAGGGAAAAGAGATTCCACCACCTTTTGCTTTATGAGTACAATCATATATTATATGATTGCGTCAGAGAAACCTAGAGTACAATTATATACATATATTTCTTTGATCTGTCCCGAGATTAATGGGATGTTTACTGTTGCCAACAAATGATTACTGATGTGATAACTATTTTGATTGAAGCTTCCAAATATATTGGGTGCGTTTCTCGGAGCAGTTCAAATGATTCTTTACGTCATATACAAGTACTACAAAGCTCCAAAAACTGATGACACAGAGAAGCCCAAAACGATGCCAGATCACTCCATTGATATGGTCAAGCTTGCATCAACTCCAGCTTCTGGTGATTTGACGGTTTATCCTCAAACTCATGGTGGTGATTTAGAGGGTCAAATGGAAAAGAAAGTGTCAAACCAGATCTAAGCCTAAGTAGTTTTCTGTTCTTGTATTAGTGATTTTATCAATGTTGTACTGTTGAGTCGCGTTTCACTAGTTATTCGAAATTGTATTATCCTTCAAAAGGTATGTTTAAGTTATTGATAAGATACTTCTGATGCTCCCTACTCTTAGAAGACTTGAATCCTTCTAGTTTGACAAATGAAAAAAAAAATCAATGAAGTTCTCTTGAAAAAAAGAACATACCTCTTGATGTACAATCATATACTTTTTCTTGCTTACTACGTATATAATATGGCTACATTAATTAATCTCAACATGTTGACTACCATTAAATTAGGTTTTTTATTAGCCAATAATAAAAGGAAGCTGATCAGAAGTGAGTTACGGCCCAATCACATTTTTAACAGCCCAAACAACATAAGTATGCCGTCCATGTAAAGGTTTTCCTAGAAGAGTCTCCACAGTTTCAACTAACCTTTGGGCCAATCATAACCAAAACGAATCATTATCATCCCACAAGAAAATTCTGGTGGGAACAGTTAAAAATGGGGATGAGTAAAATTTCCCAACTCGGTTAAGGGCACCTTTAACCCAAGAAATGCTTAGAGGGTTGTTTAGCAGGTGGAACCCATTAAAACTTTAAATAGTATGGCTTATTGCTCTTAAATAAGCAATGATGTTTGTACTGTTCACGGATTCCACGAACACGTGATGATCCATGAATAATTTGTTTTAATTTTTCGTAAAAAAAAATTAAAAAAGAAAAAAAAAAAAAGTAATTTACTTGAGTTGCTAGGGTTAATGGTGCTCTAAAAGTTTTCACCGTTTTCACTCCCAACTAATAAAATAAAAATAGAAAAAGAAGATGAAAACGACGTCGGTATAGTTAAGAAGAAGAAAAAGGTGTTGGGGTTGAGAAGTTCGTAAAAGGGAAGTTGGATATTTGGTGGACTCTTCAGCTTTCGTCTTCCTCACCTCACCTCATCAAAAAAGAAGATCCCAAAGACCAAAATCGAAAGAGGAAGAGCCTACTAATCTGTAATTTGATTCCTCCTGATTCTCTTTCCATATTCCCCTTTTTGTGTGTTCCAAGCAACCTCTGATTCTACTTTTTCTCTTAACTGTTTCAGATCTGAAGGATTAGTCTTAAAGTCTGGGTTTTTAAGTATCAGGATAAGTAATCGGAGCTGGGTTTTGGCGTTTAACGAAGGTCTGAGAGAGAGAAAGTCAACGGATATGCCGGAGGAGGAGTCGATAGATATCAAATTCAGGCTCTACGATGGCTCCGACATCGGACCCTTTCACTATTCATCTTCCTCAACCGTCGACTTTTTGAAGCAAAGGGTCGTCTCTGATTGGCCCAAAGGTTTGTTGGGTTTATCAAAGTTTCGATTTTTTCTCGTGATCGGTGTTGAAAAGTTATCAAAGTCTGTGTGAGTAGTCATGGTGATTCAGAGTATTAGCAGCTTGTTTTAATGTTTTGTTTCTGTGTGTGTTTTGGTTATAGGCAAAACAGTTGTTCCGAAAGGGATAAACGAAGTGAAGTTGATCAGTTCGGGTAAGATCTTGGAGAATAGCAAGACTGTTGGTCAGTGTAAGACACCCTTTGGAGATGTTGCTGGTGGAGTCACTGTGATGCATGTTGTTGTACAGCCTTCTCTAGCTAAAACTAAAACAGGTAAAGTGTTCTCTCTTCTTTTTTGTTTCATTTCCCATGTTTGCTCAGAGCTTCCCCAAATATTAAGCTTCTTCGATGTATGGCTTTGTTATATCGTTTTCTGGGCTCAATTTCACTTCTTATATTATCATCTGTCTCTAGTCTTAGTCTCCTCGTACATGAGGATGATAATAAGTGTTTATTAACTAACTCGTGGTACCTCAGCAAGTTACCATTTAACTCATTCTAAATAGTTAATGCATCAGGTGTTTAGTGGTCTTTGAGTATACTTGATTTGTTTGGCTTGTGAAAGTTGGGGATGATGTAAAATTCATTCTTAAGTTTCTGGTTGTTATTTTTGTTCGAAACATCAGTTAGAAACAACACTAACACGTTGTACATCAGCAAGCTAGTCAGTGACTAGGGTCATTACAAATAGTAATGCATCTTGGTCTGGAGTATACTTGATTTGTTTGGCTTGCGGGAGTAGGGTCTTTATATATTGTAAATGCATCAGCAAGTTAGTCAGTGACTAGGGTCCCTAAGTCTATGGTTTGCTATTCATATACGAAACATCAGTGACAAACAAAGCAAATCAACTCCAAACTTAAACAAAAGGCATGCCATAGGGGAAAGAACAGTTTGGATTCATTGTTGGTCATCATGATCAGCAACTATTATGATGTTTAATCGAACCTTCTAGAGAATTGGCTCAAAATGTTTGGCAACCTTAAACATTTGTATCCATGATTTATAATAACTTGATAAACATGACTGAAACTGTGAGTTTGTGAAGTCTAACTAACAGTTAATTACCGGTTTTGATTGAAACAGAGAAAAAGGTGGATAAAGCACCCAAGGCGGTTATATGCACATGCACCATTTTGTGAAAGGAGCAAGACATGTATCATACAAACCATCTCAATTCTTCAGGTACAGAAGAAAATAGAAAACAAAAAAAAAAGAGTAAAAGTAAAGCTTCCCTTTAAGCTGTGGAGTATCATCATAACGCAAGCTTTGAATGTGTAGAAAATGATTTAGATTTTTTTCAAATATCCAGCATGTTGTTGTCCCTTGTTTGTTTTTTCTTGTTAACACTATCACTGGTATACTTCATTCGCGTCGTACTGTAATAAACGAAAGTTGTATAGGTTACTTTAGCTCTAAATGATTATGTGTGATGAAAGATGATTATGTATCTATCAAAGAAAAGAAGTTGCGTCTTTATTTCCCTTTCATATTGTATCTAAAAAGGCTCTGTCTTTTGATCCTCTGCATCACCGTTATCATCAATATCAACGGAAGATTAAAGAACAACCCTAATGACTTTGACGTGGTTCACAAGAAACAACTGAAAGAGATGTTAACTTCCACTGATAGAAAATTCTTAGGCCATCATTATCCCTAAGAAACCCACCCGGGTTTCTTAGGGATTTAAAAAAAAAACAAAGAAAAAAAATTTAAAAAAGAACTAATCGAGGACCGCCACGTACGCGCACAGTGTAAGAAACTCTTAAGGATCGATCCTTAATTCATAACTTTTATAACCGATCCTTACACTGTTCACGCTTAAGAAACCCGTTAAGAAACCGCAATAATCATGCCCTTATGTGGTTCGTAATCGACGTAGATATATCCAACTACTATGGCTTTTAGGGTTTGTGTTGATTATAACGACTATTTCACCCTAAAATAACGGCTTTCACTTCAAATAAAGTAACACAACTACTATACTAGTACTCTGTGATGTAATAATAATTGAAAAATCACTTAAATATGTAGAATAGGGTTACAATAATACCAGTAAAACCAACAAAAAATGATAAAATATTATTGCAGTGTTGCAATGACAATCTGCTTATTCTATATCAGGTTACTAATCTAAAAAAAAACACTTACCCAAAACAAAGAAACCAAACATAAAATAAGTGATAGTAGAAATCACGGACTACAATCGGGCTGAACTCGTGTGTCGTCTGGGTCGGCGGTATAGCAAAGCCATACACAAACCGTGACGATTATGATCGCTCCAGCAATGGTGCCTGCGGTGAGGCCTACGATGACTGCTAAGGTATCAGGCTTCATACGTACTGTACGTGTCTTACCCTGCACACAAATACACACACACACACCAAAGTTTTTTCGGTGCAAACCATATATATACATAATTGACATGTATCATTTAGGTAATTTCTGTAAATGAATCGGTGGAATATATAGCATTTTGTCATTAAGGAACGTTAGGGAAATTTTATATAGATTTAGTCATTAAGGACCATATGTAGCGCTGATATTAATCATAGCTGGAAAGTGTAATAATAAAAATGGTAAATTTTACATTTTATGTTGATCGTCATACCATCACATATGCACATAGGATATTCACGTAGTAATTTAAGCCTACTTTCAATATTACTTTTAACATTTTGGTTAAGAACATTCTAAATTTTATAGTTTCATTAGGTGTGGTGTGTTTAAGTAAATGAGTGTCATGAAACGTGAGAAGCTATACACATATAGCTAAGTTCATTAATAGAGCTTTTGCACATACTGATCAGATAAATCAGACATAGACAGGGGCGTAGCTAGAGAAAAGTTTTATGGGGGGCATGGTTGAAATTTGTTCAAGTAATTAGAAGTAGAATTGCTAAAAACAAAGGGGCATAACTGAAGTTATTAAAGAATTTACATGTAAAAAGTCATCAGGGGCACATGCCCCCACACATATCTATAGTTCAACCAATTATCCCCTAATGACTTTAGTTGATTTGGGTGACAAGAAACAACCGAAAGAGAGGTGAATTTCTACCGCTAGAAAATGCTGATGTGGTTCGAAATAGCCGTAGATCGATATAACTACAGCGGAATGTTTTTTTTTGTGAGTGGCAAGAAGAGAAAACAAAATCTTTAAACTTCTTGTGCTATAGGGCTTCTTTTATGGTTTGCGGTCTTGGTCAACCACGTTAGGGTTTGTAGAAACCAAGAGTATATTTTAAAACCAAACTTTCTGAGTAAAATGTGCGGTAGAGATCAACTCAAACACAAGTTTTGTTTCTCCTTTTCTGTCGTTTATAGACTGGAATACTTGAGTTAGACGGAAACAAAACAATGAATCGACATATTGTTTTTTTTTGTTGATCAAGACGATTATTTCCCTTAGTAATCGTCCCTTCTCATCAAATATGTAACTCATAAAGTATACTAGTAATTATGTAATGTAAACACTGCAACGTACGATACAACCATTGAGAAAAATATCACTTAAATATGTAGAATAGAGTTACAATACCATTAAACCAACAGAACTGATAACATTATTGTAGTGTCTCGTTGACAATCTGCTTATTCTATAGGTTACTAATCTTTAAAAAAACTTACCCAAAACAAACAAACCAAACATAAAATAAGCAATACAGTACGTGCATGATAGTAGAAATCAAGCACTATTATCGGGCTCAATCCGTGCTTGGCCTGGGTTAATGGTATTGTAAAGCCATACACAAAGCGTGACGATTGCGATCGCCACAAGGAGGGCGGCTGAAGTGAGGGCTATGATTGTGAACATATTAACCTCCATAATGTAGTTCAAACCTGCACACACACACACACACAGAGATTCCAAAGTTTATTCTTTGAACTATATGTCTCCTTCTTTTTTTTGGGTGCAAACTTATATATATATATTCATTGACATGTATAATATACATATATATATCCTTTAGGTAATTTCTGAAAATGAATCGGTGGAACATTGAAGTTTTACATTTTGTCATTAAGGAATATTCTCATTAAGAAGCACATGTGTAAAAAGAAAATGGATTTTTTTTTTTTTACATTTTGAGTTGATTGTCATACCATAATATTTTATGTACATACGATATGCACTAGTAATTTAAGCCTACTTTCAATATTTTCTCTAGAAAAAAATATTTTGTGGGGGTTATTGGTTCTTGCATTTTAATGGATTTGGAAATCTAAATTAAATTAAGTGTTATTGGTTCTATGATTTTAAAATTCATATTGAAATCATGTGTTATTGGTTTCATGATTTATAAATTCTAATTTAAATCAGGTGTTATTCAATCATCCGGATTTACTAATTGATTTGATTTCATAATGGATTTGCTTGGATTTCTTTGTTAAAAATACAAAGACTCAAATCCGAGGGAAAACCTCCGGATTTGTAAATACAAATTAAAATTTATATGTTAGATTTAAAAATCAATATATTTTACATTGATTTGTAAATACTATATGGATTTCTAAATACTCTAAAGTACATGAACCAATAACGCCTCCTATGTTTATTCTATAATTTTGATATTTTCGTTAGGTGTGGTGTGTTGAAAAAAAAACGGGAGAGAAGCTATGTAGTAAGGCATAGAATGTGAGAAGCATATGTGCTTATATCTAAGTTCATTATTTATTGTACAATTATATCCATCAATACACAAGGCAGACACAAATGTACACAAGGTGGTCTCAAGGTAGATTCAGTCGTGTAAACAAGTAACTTTGTAAAGCCTCAGTCAAATAAATCGATTACAGAAAAAATGTTAGAGATGATAAAAGGTCGAGATGCTTGGATTCAAACTCTCAATGTGCAAATATAATAAAAATAAGATTTCTCCAGATCTGTAACCCTTGAGAGGGTCTAATTCATCCTCTGAGCAGCCTCCTTGTCTAGAACCCTCCCCGTAGTCTTGGCCTGAGACTTGGATCCCATGATTCCACCTCCCCACTTCTTCCAACGATGGGAACACCATTAAGAATTCATTTTACAGAAAGCTAAAGAACAAACCTAATGACTTTAATTGACGTGGGTCACAAGAAACAACCAAAGAGAGGTGAGAAGATCCTGATGTGGTTCAAAATCGCCGTAGATCGATCTAACTACAAGGGAATGTTTTTTTTTTTTGACTAGTGACAAGAAGATAAAACAATATCTTAAAACTTGTTGTGCTATAGGGCTTTTAGGATTTGCGGTTCTTGGTCAACAGCGTTAGGGTTTTTAAAAAAACCAAGAGTATATTTTAAAATCAAACTTTCTGAGTAAAGTGTGCGGTAGAGATCAACTCAAACACAAGTCTTGTTTCTCTTTTTTTCTGTCGTTTTATAGACTGGAAATCTTGAGTTTAGGTTGGAACAATGAATCGACATATTGTTTTTTTTTTTGTTGAACAAAACGTTTATTCCTTTCACATCAAATATGTAACTCACAAAGTATACAAGTAATCATGTAATGTAAACACTGCAACGTATGATAAAACCATTGAAAAAAAATATCACTTAAATATGTAGAATAGTACATGCATGATAGTAGAAATCAAGGACCATTATCGGGCTGGATCCGTGTTTGGCCTGGGTTGGCGGTATTGCAAAGCCATACACAAAGCGAGCCGATTATGATCGCCCCAGCGAGGGCGCCTACGGTGAGGCCTATGGCTAAGAAGCTATTAATCTCCATACACACCACCAAAGTTTATTCTTTGTAACTTTCTTCTTCTTCATACTATATATATATATATATATATTAATATACACCTTGACATGTATACTATAAATGTATAGTTTAGGTAATTTCTTAAATTTATGAATCGGTGAAATATTGAAGTTTTACATTTCCTCATTTAGGAATATTAGCTAGAGAAATTTGGAAGTTTTTTTTAGATTTACATTTATCTGAAGACCTAAGTTCTTGTCAAGGGTCTCATTAGTGAACTGGTTGAGTGCAGGTGCTACCTTCAACCTCTGCTTCTGCCTCTGGAGGCGGATGGAATTTGCCATTTAATGTATCTGGTGAGATCTTTATTTAGGTGAGAATGTTCCTTCCGACACCAAACTGCTTTGGATGCCTCTCAAAGAGAGGGTTTGTTACTTTTTTCATGAGACCAAGACAACATTTCATAACTAAGAACAGATACAGAGAGACGCAAACCCATAGCATCTTCAGGAAGAGCAAAACAAATTCCTAAAACCAAGTAGGTCGAACGAGACAGGGAGAAGGATATGAAATACAAACTTGTGTTGCAAGCAAGAGTTATATACCTATGTGTAAGCTTAGCTAACAAAAAAAATAGACTACAGAAGTACTAATCAGTTCCATCTTATATAACAGCTATGTAGGCTACAATGAAACACAAATGACCAACACACATCCTTACCAACCACAGGTGCAGAAACTTAAGGATCAGGCTAATGCAACTTATTACTATAGGTTGAATCTAAAAGAAGGAGAACAGAAGCTATAGCATTTACAGATTATCCACAGCAGCTGTTTTCACAAGAGAGAAGAAGAAATTAAAACCCAAGAGACTGACAAAAGAGAAGACAACTCAGTATTTAAGGCTTCTTGTGCAGATAGGCCTTGCGCTGGGTTAAATTATAAACCAAACCACATGTCTATTATTTTTTTTACAGAAAACTAACCTTTTGCTTCACTGAGCATCTCAAACAAAACACAAATCAATTAGGAACCAAATTATTGTTCTGTCTATTCATGAGTGATGATCAAAACCATCCATCACCACGACCAAAACCAATAACATTATCACAACCATTCCAAGAAGGACAAGTCGAATGAGAAAATGATGTCATATTGTTCTCATCATCATCATCATCATCATCATCATCAGAGTCTTGAAAGAGTTTTCTCCTGCATTGTGATCTCATTTGCATCATCTCTGCCTCTACAGAACTGATCGTGTTGGAGAGAGAGCATCAGCTTTCTTGGAGAGTTTTCCACAAATTCAAGAACTTCCCTACCTGTTTTCATGGTGGCCCATCCTTTCTCAAGCTCACTCATCTGCTGCTTCAGTAGCTCGTGTGGACTTTCCTCTCTTTCTTTCAGTTTACTTCACTAAGAACTAAGAGTAGAATGAGGACAGTTGTTTATAAAACGGAGAAATCTTATGAGATCTCACTAATTAATTATTTTTTACTCCTTAACTGAATTACAACATTCCAAATTTAAAAATTGTTAATTCAAACATATACTACAAGCATTGCACATTATTACCTTCATAACATAAATGCAAACAAACGATTGAGACATAAACAGATTCTCATGAATCATCAGAGTTAGATGAAAGTTCAGAACTAAGATGTAAAAGAGTTGGAGATGTCTTCCATCACACCTTTCCCATCTTGAGCATCATAGTAGAAGAAGTTATTTACTGGTGAAAAAATAAAACTCACTAGCTTATTCTTCTTTACAAAGACAGATGTGACTGAGCAAGACAAGGAAAGTGGGATGGTATGTACCTTGTTTCAGGCCACTCCAAAACCATCGTCAAATGTCCATAATCATAAATGATTACTCTCACACGCTGAGTTTTTAGTTATAACTAACACTATGTAACATGAAAAGAGAGGAAGAAACAGGGTGGTCCAAAAATCATCATTCATATTTGCCAGCTATGATATTTTCTTCAATATCATCGATTCTTTACACATTGTTACTGCACCAAGCAACACTGTAAGAAACTAATGTAGACTTACTACAGAACAATGTTTTTCCAAATATTTGTCAAAGCTATATATATAAGAATAGATGAACAAGTACACAAATGTTGTGCTTCAGGAAACAGATTTTTAATCCATTACAAGCGCAGAATGTTTTTTTATTGGAAAATAGGAGGAGACTGTACATAATAGGAGACTTTTAAAATAGAGTTGAGAGAGAGAGACATTTCAAAGATTGAAGGATTGAGAATACAAAATTTTACAGTGATAAGGATACAGATCTAGAGGACAATCGATCATTGTGACGGCTTCGGACCACTCAACTGTTGCCCAAATCTCGCCAGTTTCCTTGCGCTTCTGTAAAGAGATCTCTGCACACCGAATCTCGCTTTTCAACTTAACAAGAGAGTCCCAGAAGAGTAACATGTTGGGACCAGAGTTGCTCAGTTTGTGACCGGGAAACGTATCGTCAAGGTGTTCTGGCAAACCCTGACCATAGTTGGCCACTCTGGAGGCACAAAGGGCGACCCTTAGATCTTCCAAACCCATAACTTGTCTCCAGTTCATGACACCCGCAGACTCCAGTTCACTTGCCTCACACCACAATATCCACCCACCAGTTACACAACTGTAGATGACATTGTCTATCACATGCCAACCCTTTCTAAGTCTGTTGGTATCCGAACTCCCTGTTTTCCATATCCGTTGACTCGGAATGTAAAGGCAACCATTACCTTCCTCATTCAAACCGAAAATCTTCTTCGTCTTGTCCACCTCTATCACCGCGCTTTCGTTCATTAAGGAGGAGGGAGAGCAAAGATCTTCTGGTTGCGGGTTTGACAGGGCACTCCATGTCTGCCTCTTTGGGTCGAAAACCTCTACTACCCATCTGCGAGGATTTGAATCCTCGCAACCTCCAAACACGTATATCTTCCCGTCCACCACTCCAGCTGCAGCAGAAGCTCGAGCTAACGCCATGGGAGGGAGGTTGGTCCACGTATGAAACCTGCAATCCAGGAAAAACACCCTGGACGATCGCTTCGCACCAATCATCCCACCGATCACGTAGATACCCCAACCATGTGACACCACGGAAGATGCTGCCGGAGGCTGATACAAGTGTGGCCGGATCGGAAGCAGCTGACTAGGATGACTTGGGTAGAAGGCGTACCAGCGTACAAACGGGTCTGAAGCGATGCTTAGACATAAGTAGATGCAGTGTTCGGTGCAACCCATTAGGGATCGGGCTTGGTATAACTCCGGGGAAAGCATTAGAGAGCGGTGCAGCTTGGAGACCAGGTGTAAGGATCCGTGGTCCAATCTTGAGACAAAGGCTAAGCAGTTCGTAACGATTTCATCTGGTAACACAGATAACTTGCAGGTCTGCTGAGAACAGTACTTCTTATTCTTGTTCTGTTTCTTCATACTATTCCTCATTGTGTTTTGTTTTGCTGCTTTTTATCCACTCACTTTGCCGGAAATCGACATCATGTTTTCTTTTCTTTTCAAGAGAAAGCACTTGCTCCAACTTGTATATAAAGGGTACTCTGTATCTAATTCGATCCGAATAAGGAACCAAACTATAATATTTTACTTTTTTATGTTTGTTTCCTTTTTTTCTAATAATTTACTTTTTTTTTGTATGTTTGTTTCTTCTATTTCTCAATAATATTTAGAAAAATTAGGCTGTATATACACGAGAATTGAACATCCCAAACTATCTCATTCTTCTTTCTCTCCCGTATCTCCGCAATTCTTTTTTTTTTTGAGAACTTCCAAATGCTTATATGCATGCTCAATGCATAAATGTATGCCATAGTTTCTGAAATGAAGTGTGAGTCAACAAACAAACACAAAAAGATTTAACAACTACTTCTTGCAATATCCAAGCCTCAGCAATCAAGATGTCTTTAGTATCTATTCCAATCTCTTGATAAGACCTTGCAATCAAGCATGAAGTATACATCTAAACACTCATGGGCATCCTCGATGTGATCAACACTGTACAAAACATTATCAGTCCTAGAAACTACACCTATCCACCTAAACCCTTTTAAACTCGAAAACCTCAAACCCCTAATTGTAAAATACCTTAAATTTTGAGCTTGTCTAAAATATTGCAGTGCATCTTTCAGATTTTTCCACCATTCATCTAAATATTTATGAATATATATTAAAATACTCTACAAAAAAACACAATTTTAAGTTAAACCAAATTACATATTAGATCATTTATCAATTTAATCAGTAACAGAATCTCAAGTTTTAATTGTTTTTAGGAGTTTTTAAATAACGAGTTTTTCTTAAAACTTAGATTGGATACATATAGAGTCATCAGGTTTACCGCTTCAACTGCGGATCCGGGTTGAGTTTAAAAAACAATGCTTTGAATCAACAAAATGCATGAGCCAAACATTCCTCTCTCGGCCTTCATGAGCTTGATCAAAACTTTGATGAATCTTATTCCCTTTTCCGGTATCTGAGACTTAGGATCAAAAACATTGCAGAGTCCGAAGAGCAAAATCTCACTTGCTTGAAACTTGTTAACATGGGAACCTTGGCGGATAAAGTTTTACATCTTTAAGCTGATTCTCCACTTCGATTGCAAATATCAACGTGCCCGAAATTCCACAATTAATGTACTCAACCAAATTTTATTTAATTGAGGTTAAAACATCTGTAATGGTGATACCTATTGATGTTTTTAAATTTTTTTTTGTTTTTTTTTTTATTTTTTTCAGATAAAAAAATATCAACTAATCGCGGACTGCCACGTATTGCGGGGAGTCCGTAAACAGTAAAAAAACTCACTAAAGAATTTTTATTAAGAATTTTAAGGATCAAATCTTTAATTTTTACTGCAGTGCATTAATTATTTAATTATTTTTTTTATGGATTCCGTCTTAAAGATTCTCGTTGCAGATGCGCTTAGACCATGATTATCGGTGTCCTTCACTTTGTCTTTAGTGTTTTTTTGGTGTGGGACCCACACCTTTTGGCAAAATTTGTCCCCCAACATCCGTAGATAAGAAACATTCCAACCCTTGTCCCAGTCTGTTTGCAAGCCTCACTAACACGTGACAATCCGCAATTGATATATATTTAACTTTTTTTTTATCAGGAAAAAAAAAATTTAAGACATTTTAAACTGTCCTACGAGAATGATGGCCTTAGTCAGATACTTTATTATTACTACAAAGACTATTTAAAAAAGAAAAGCACTTTTAACTCTCCAAGACTGAGCCAAGCGGAGTACTGCCACACACACAAGTCTTTTGACTTTATCCTCTCTTTATTATCTCTTCTCCTCAATTCTGAGACTTCCTACGCGAGAAAATGCATGCGATCCATTTCAAAGAGATTCAAGAAAAGCTCTCTGATGGTTCCGGCCCTGGCAAAGGTCGTTTCAGTTCTGGGCTCGTGCCTCTGATATCTACACTGGATACAAGGTTTACTTTCTTCTTCTTCTTTCACAGTTTTTTTCACTTATATGCTTCATGCAAGTTTGTAAAGTGTGTTGCTTTGTGGTGGTTCCTTAGGTGCTTCAACTTCGAGTGAGCTTTGTCAAGGATGTGAAAGAAGCAAGAGGAAATGTGGGAGAGTCAGCATGAACTTGCTGCTCACAAAATCTACAATATGTGCTCTGACCTTGGTGGTTTCTTCCTTAAGGTAGTACTCATGTGAAACCTCTTACTTGGCTTTTTTTTTCTTGTTTTGGTTTGTTGAGAGTGTTATAGGTTGCACAAATTCTAGGGAAACCTGATCTGGCACCAGCTGCTTGGGTTAGAAAGCTTGTCACTTTGTGTGATCAAGCTCCTGCTACACCATTCGAGGCAATTCGACTTGTCATTGAGACAGAGTTGGGTAAAAGCATGGATGAAGTGTTTTGAAACGTTTGATGATAAGCCTCTTGGGTCTGCTTCTATTGCTCAGGTACTAGAAGATGAATCATTCACTTCTTCTTCAGGGGTTATTGGGATGTCTTATTTGTATGGTATTTGACATACAATACTTTATGAGGGTTAGAATAACATTCACATGTTGTATAGTTTAGTTTGAGATGGGAAACTGAGTAACAGCAGTTTAAGCAAGACATACATTTTCACTCTTTATCTTTGTTGTAGGTTCATCGTGCAAGAGTAAAGGGAGAGAAGAGGGATGTTGTTGTAAAGGTGAGAATAATCATTACACAAGTGAACCTTCCTAGCATTTTTCGTTAGTGTCTGAATGTGAAAACCACATGATTAATTTAGGTTCAACATCCTGGCGTTGAGAAACTGATGATGACAGACATACGGAACTTGCAAATATTTGCATTATACATGCAGAAAACAGATATCAAATTTGACTTGTTCTCTTTAACAAAGGAAATGGAGAAGCAGGTACTTTATGTCTTGTAAGGAGATCTGGTTAGTGAATCTTACTGCCTTCAAATTCACAAGAAGTTCTGTGTGTTTCAATTTTTTCAAGATTAGTACGAATTTGACTTCAAGAGAGAGGCCAATGCAATGGAAAAGATCAGACGTTTTCTTTATGATAACAACAAAAAGAGTCCTGTTCTAGTTCCCAGAGTGCTGCCACATTTGGTGACTAGGTACTTGTTCTTATATTTACTTCAATAGTCCTTTTTAAGTTAGTTGTTTCAGTGATCATGAATGTGGTTTCATATGCCTGATCACAGGAGGGTTCTAGTGATGGATTACATTAATGGAATCCCGATTTTGAGACTTGGTGATGAGATGGCCAAAAGAGGGATAAATCCTCGTGGTAAGATGGCAGAGGCAGCAAAACTGTGAAGCTCCTACATTATCTCAGCAAAAAAAAAAAAAAAAAACTATGTTCTAGGAATGGACAAGCTCTCTCTGCTTCTAATCTCTTGTTTCTTGGCTAGTATTTGGATCTTGTCATGATGCGGAACTGGAAAATGTTTCTATTTGTCTTTACTCCCACAGAAATATACTTAGCAGTTTGTCTCAAGCATATGGCCAAATGATACTGAAGAGTGGTTTCTTTCATGCTGATCCACATCCTGGAAATATCTTGATTTGTAAAGGTTCAGAGGCAAGTCATCTTTTTGTTTCTTGTTATTCTCCTTAATAGTTTTTTTTTTTTATTTGTTTTTGCCGTTTATGTATTTTTGACTTGTGAATCTTGTTTCTCGTTGTCAGGTTGCACTGCTGGATTATGGTCAAGTGAAGGAACTACCTGATAACCTGAGACTTGTTATGCAAACTTGGTCATTGCCATCGCTGATAACAATGCCTCATTGGCATCACAGAGCTTTAGGTAACTCAAAATTCACTATTACCTCTGGGACTGCGTTAGCTTAGTATGGCATATGATCACTTGATTGTTTCCGTGGTTGAATATTCAGGGAACTCGGTATAGTTACATTTGCCAAGTGTGAGAATGAGGCAGCAAGAACTTCTCCAGTTAGCAAAAACAATGTTCGACACAAAGATGCCTCCTGGTGTAGAAGTTCTGCAACCTTTCTCAGAAGACTCTTCCATCAAAAAGATATCCGTTGAGGTAAATGTACAAACACCTCTTTATAACCAAACAGTTGTGTGTGTGGTTTGGATATACTGCAAAAAAAACTGTGTTTTGGTTTGTTTGTTGTTGTGGGTAGGGATTTCCAGAGGAGCTTTTCTCTGTTCTTCGCACGGTGATTCTGTTAAGAGGACTCAGCGTAGGGATTGGGCTTAACTACTCCTGTGCTCAACAGTGGAAGCCTATTGCAGAAGAGGCTTGCTTGCATCTGGAAGACTCTCATCAGGTTTAAGACAATGAACTAACTCTTTTGTAGTTTTTTTTTTTATTGTTTACCAAAAGTCTGTTGTAATGCGAAGGTAACACATTTCGAGGTTAGAAAGCAGAAGCGTAGTTTTAGTTCTGTTGAGGAGGCTTACTGCAAGAGGTTAACAACACAAACACAGAACAGAGTTGATCTCTTCTTTTTTTCGTCTTGGGCAAGATGTACAGGAACTGTTGAGTTTCACATTCCAGTTATTGAAGAAACATACGTTAATATCTCATTGAGAAAGATTATTTGTGCTCCCTTCGCAGAATTCTTCCAAACCCTTAACGTAAAAAATTAACCACAGGGATGGTGCTCAGAGAGAAAAACTTGTACCAAATCTTTGTGGTCATCACATTGTTTTACTGTTCCCACTCACATAGCCTAGCTTAGGTATCTCGGTTAGGGATGTTACAACGAGGGACGAGACCCAATCATGTCTGTTGCACATTAGTCAGCTGAACTCTCGCTTTGCATTTGGGATGTCTAAGCCAAGACTCCAAGTCCCGTCTTTGACTCAGTGAACACGTCGACATTAATTTTTGGAAATAATGTATTTTTAAGACGAGTGTCTTCATGCGCTACTACAGTCTCATACATACACAAACTGAACTCAACAACATACTCTTTGTAGGAAACATGTTAGAACTTCTCATGGTATCTACATACGCGTCTCAATATGAAGAGATGATGACACTGGAGTCCTTCTAAGCTCTACGTCACCAAAAACTTGGATTCAATCAAGATTCCTTTGAAACACATATGAGTAAAGTTTCTGTTTTCTCATTAAACCAAAATGAATGTACAATGAGTCTATTTATATACAAGGCCTAAACCAACTAAACCGAACAACATAAATCATCTATCTATGGTTTACATGCACCTATACATTTACTATATAGACTATAATAGTCCCCCTCAAGATGGGACGAAGATATTGCGAAGACCCATCTTGCCAATGAGCCGGAGAAAAGGTGCAGGATATAGAGGTTTAGTGAAAGGGTCAGCCAGTTGTAAATCTGTGCGGACATGAAGAAGTTTAAACAGGCCAGCTACAAGTCGCTCACGAACACTGTAACAATCCATCTCAACATTTTTCGTTCGTTCATGGAAGTAGTGTTTATGAGCAATGTGGATAGCAGCCATATTGTCACAGAACAACAAGGTAGGCTTAGCTAATGGTAATCTCAACTCGGTGAAGAAGTTAGTAAGCCATACCAAATCATCTGAAATGAGAGAAAGGCTGCGATACTCTGCTTCAGCAGAACTCTTGGAGACAACTTGCTGCTTCTTGGATCTCCAGGACATGACTGAAGTACCGAGGAAGATACAAAAACCAGAAGTAGAACGCCTGGCTGTCCTGACAAGAGCCCCAATCAGCATCTGCAAAGGCATGTATCTGCATATCAGCCTTAGAAGAGTAGAATAAGCCCTGACCGATCGTGCCTTTTATGTAATGAAGAACTTTGAGCAAAGCTTTGAGATGACTCTCTCTAGGAGCAGAGGAGAATTGACTGAGCTTATTGACAGCAAATGTAATGTCAGGTCTGGTAATTTGCAGATACATGAGGCGGCCAATAAGCCTTCGATAAGCCTCAGCCCATCAACGAGTTCACCACCCAGTTGTACTAGACAGCTTCAAGGGACGGATCCCATAGGAATACTTGAAGGCTTGCATCCAAGGGAGCCATGTTTCGTCCAGAAGATCCAGTGCATACTTTCGTTGGCAAACATGAATGCCTTCATCAGAACGAGCAACCTCAAGTCCCAAAAAAATATTT
Organism: Moricandia arvensis; assembly: GCA_905132765.1. Classification (NCBI taxonomy): domain Eukaryota; kingdom Viridiplantae; phylum Streptophyta; class Magnoliopsida; order Brassicales; family Brassicaceae; genus Moricandia; species Moricandia arvensis. Next base: position 115,433 of record CAJHQP010001066.1, read on the forward strand.
CATAGGACCAAGATTCCCGGAACTTAAAACATGACCGTCAATTGTGTCTTGAGAGTTCACTTCAGAATCATTATTGGCTAGAGAATAATGATATCATCCAAGGTAGACAAGACACAAAGGGAAAAGATCACAAGTAGTTTTGAGCAAACATGTATGATCAGCAGTGTGTTTGAATGAACCCACGCACTCCAGAGGTAGTGGAAGAATTTAAGAAACCATTGACGAGAAGCCTGTTTGAGGCCATACAAATGATTTCTGAAGGTTTACAAACTGCCTTTTCAGGCCAGTTTGTTCCCCCTTACGAGAAGCATATCCAGGGGGTAACTTCATGTAAATATCCCTCCTCAGATCACCATTGCAGAAATGCATTTGAATATTATCCCAGCTGATGAAGAGTGAAGTTGTAAATGGCCGAGATAGCAAGAAATGAGAGTTATACACGACATGGTGAAGCTTGACAACCAGGTGAGAATGTGTCCATGCATAATCACAATCCCCTTCTTGCTGTGTATACACCCTTGGCCACCAAACGTGCTTTTATATCTTTCAATGGTACCATTAGCATTTGAACTTGACCTTGAAAACCCATTTACAACTGATCGGTTGTTTATCTGGAGGTAAGGTGCAGATAGTCCAAGTACGGTGGATTCCAACAGCAGTAATCCTCCTCAATCCCATAGGATCATCCCAAACAAGAAGTCGCTTTGCCTCAGCATAGGTTTTGGGTTTCTTTGACTTTATCAATGGCAGTTAGAAAACAAAGATATTGAGGAGAAATTTTGCCATAGGAAAGCGAAAGAAGAGATTTCATGATTGGTTGAAAATCCTGACCTTTGCATTGCGTAAAGTAATCTTGAAGAATAAGCATAGCTGTTTTTGTTCTGCAACCTGTGATATGTTTGAACCAGCAAAGGTTCCGGGACCTCTTAGGAAGAATTTGGCAGTAAGGCCAAAGGTTCGGAAAGTGATGACTGAGAAAAAGTCTCAGTACTCAGAGAACAGATTGTGTCAATACGGGGATGTGGAACATGATCTCTAGAGAAACAGAAATGCAGAAGCTTCCAGAAGACAGATCAGTTCCGACAAAGGAAGAGCCTCTTCCAGTCGAAGGAAAAATGACAATGTTCGTGAAACTATGAATGTTGTTTGAGTTTCATAGCTCCAAGATATTGTATCCTTTTACACCAGAGGGATAGCCTAAAAGAATACAAGCTCGAGCTCGGGGATCGAATTTATGTCTGCCCTTAGGGGAAGTAGAAGAAGTAACAAGACAAGCCAAAAACTTTAATTTGAGAGGTAATCAGGGGTTTTCTTTGTAAGAACTTCAAAGGCTTTTATTGTCAAGAATAGGAGAAGGGAGGCGGTTAATGAGCATGAACTGCAGTGAGTATACAGTCACCCCAGTAAGAAAGAGGAATTTGAGATTGAAAGAGGAGAGAACGAGCAACATTTAGAATGTGTTGATGCTTGCGTTCAACAACTGAATTTTGTTGGGGAGTTTCTGGACAGGAATGATAAGGTATGATGCCTTTAGATTGATAAAAGGATGTGAAGTTAAGTTTTGGTGCATTGGTCAGATCTAATCCCCTTAACCTTCCTATCGAATTGATTCTCAACCAAAGTGATGAAATCAGGAAAAACCTTTAAGACATCCGACTTAGACTTAAGCAAATAAACCCAAGTGGCTCTAGAGCAATCATCCACCTATGGTGAGAAAATATTTGAAACCATCATGCGGTAGGGATAGAAAAGGGACCCCATGTGTCTATATGAAGAAGATCAAAAGGGGAGAGACTCAAATATTGTGGGAGATGAAAGGAAGATGTTTCTGTTTTGACAAATGACCATACTTTGCAATGAGAATCTGTTTTAGTTTGACTTCTTAGGAATGTTTAAAATATCTAGCATACATTGCAATTCTGGATATAGATGGATGTCCTAAACGTTTATGCCAAATGTCTAGACTTGAAACAGAAAGCGAACAACAGGAGGAAGCTAAGCGTACCTTTTATTAGCAAAGACTCGATGTCCAAAAAGTAAAGATTAGCCACTTCTGCTACCCATTCCAATCATTAATCCCTGAGAAGGTTTCCTGAATGCCACAAGAAAATTCATCAAACCATACTCTACAATGAAGACTCTTGGTTAGACAACTAATACTTAGGAGGTTGAATTTAAACTGAGGTATGTAAAGAACATCCGAAAGAATCAACTCACTACCCAGTTCAATAGTTCCATATAACCGACAATGGGCTAACCAGAAGCTTCCAGGTAGGGTGAAGGGTAACAGTGGTGTCAGGGAAGAGATTGTGAAGAGAATGAGAGGAGGAGGTTCTCTTGGATGACAGCATATGAGTTGGTCGAGCGACCAGCACGATCCAATAACCCAAGCATTAAGAGGAGTGATGGAAGTGTTACTAGAGCAGACATATGGCCTATCAATACGGTAAGAAGAACAAAGGATAGAGGGACGAAGTGTCCGGATATTGGGCAAGGCGGAGGATGAAGAAGGTATGGAAGCTGAGACAGAGTGAACCTTCTGGTCCAGAATGAGGCACTTGGAGGCTGAAAGTTTATTGCCTAAGGGAAGACACTAGTGTGTTGAATCTGCGAAGGAGAGAGGATTGTTGAGAAACCTCATTGTTCTGAAGATTATCAGAAACATGCAGTAGTTGGCCGAAACCGAAAGAGAACGGTTTATCTGGCCTTTGGCCTGGCTTCATACTATTCGGATACACCATGCTTTTTGTAGCAACGATCGACCATTATGGCCAGGACGATGACAGAAGGTGCAGAAAGGACCGATCCTTGCGGTGGAAAACCAGTAGAATGTCCCCCCTAAAGAAGCAAAGCAGCAGTAGGTGAAGACTGATCAGAGGGTTTAGAAACCTGAAATGCAACGGCAAGAGGCATTATCTAAAGAATTGGGTGGCTTCCTTTTGACTGTCCTCTTGATCAAGTAGATTATAGATCTCTGAAAAGGAAGGCAAATTCTTCTTCATGGAGAATCCTGCTCCGAATATTCTCATAATTGTCATTCAGGCCCCATCAGAAAGTCTATGATCCTATTTGTCTCTCTGCTCCAGCAATGAGTTCTTCAATAGTACGATTGGTAGCTTGGATGTTTAGCAAGTTCCTCCTAAAGTGACTGAGTTTTAGTGTGATAAAATCTAAACTCAGACTTCCTTGACGAAAGGAATGAAGTTGATGACGAAGCTTATATAAGCGAGGCAAGTTGGATTTGTGAAACCGAGAGTGAAGATCAGTCCAAATCTCAGAAGCATTCTTGAAATATAAGATGCTAGTGTAGATAGATTTGGTGACACTGTTAAGAAGCCAGGACTTGATCATGCTTGTACAGCGACACCATATCTTGAAATAAGGATCATCTTCAGAAGGTTTAACTATCGAACCATCAACAAAACCTAGCTTGTTCTTAGCTTCAAGACTAGTAGTCATAGCAATGATCCAAACACCGTAGTTACTACCATCTAGGGAATCCGCAACTAGGACTAGACCAGGATGATCAGAGCTATGAAGATGATAAGGAGAGTGAATATTATCGGGAGAATTTGATACCTCAAACCGATCAAAGGACGATGGAGTCGAAGAACGGCGCGAATCAACACGTTCCGGAACTCCTTGACTATTCTTGTGGCGGATGAGAGCCAGTAGGCAGACCACGAGTCGTCGGAGAAGAAGGTGAGCCGTATTCCGGTAGATCTGGCGAAGCACGGCGATATCTTAATTTGCAATTGCGTTTCCCCATTGAAATCGTAAACAGCTCAAAAACTCCGATTGGATCTTGAACGAGCTGAAATCGCACAGACGAGAACGATGAGAAAGGCAAATCAAGACGGAGGAGACGGGTGGTGAAGGATGATTCCGGTAGGATTCCGGTGATGACAATGGAAAAGACGGTGGCCGGAAATCAGTTAGAGAAACAGACTCATCGCTCTGATACCATATGAGTAAAGTTTATGTTTTCTCATTAAACCAAAATGAATGTACAATGAGTCTATTTATATACAAGGCTAAACCAACTAAATCGAACAACATAAATCAATCTATCTATGGTTTACATGCACCTATACATTTATTATACAGACTATAATAACACAAGTGATCATTTGGGTCCACAACTACGAAAAATAAACGAGATATAGGATAACATGATAATGTACCACGTACTATTTTTGTGAGTGGATGCCATAACATTATGCTTGTGTTCAAATTATCGGCGAGCTTTACGGACAAACAAAAAATAATAAACAAAGGAAAAAAAGAATGATATGTCGGTTGCATGCATGTAAGAGTTGTCTGCTTTCCCTTCAGAGACTATAAGAGCACCTTCCACCCTGAACCCCAAAGGGGTTCTTAGGTTTTAAAAAAAAATAATAATAAATAATATAGTCACATCGATGAATAGTTAAAGAGTTCCGGTTACTAAATTTCCTATTTAAAAGGCGACTCTTGCATTGCTCGCGGGCCCGACTGCCAAGTGTCGGCCCAGCGAGTGGTTCTTTTTTTTTTTTTTTAAGAAAAATTGAAAAAAAAAAGTTAAGAGAACCTTTTGGAGGAGTTTAGGGATGAAGGCTGCCTCTAATAAGTCTTTTGGAGGCCATGTGCTTTTGGTTACTCAAATCTTTAGTGTCCGTTGTCAGTTTTATTTCGGTGGAAGTGAAGGTGAAGATTTTAATTAATTCCCACTCTTCTATACAATTCTCGTTTTGTAGTATTGTAACTCACTTTTATATTTGATTTGTGTTCTGAACCAATGTTTCAAAAAAAAGGTTTAAATGGTAATTAAGATTTATAGAAAATTAGTGTTTTAAATCGGCTCATGTGGCTCAGTGGTGATTAAGTTGAAGGCAAAAATTTAATATGGTAAGTAATTTGGATTCGAGTCTTGGTCATAGAAATAATTAAAATTTTGCCATCACCAAATATTTGAAGGTAAAATTTAATATGGTAAATTTATTTGGGTTCGAGTCCTAATCAATGAGAAACTAAAATTTCTATCATTGCCAGAAACAGAGAATCGAGACGTGAACTAAAAACGTAAACTGTTAACATGTGACTAGTCTGAATTTATTTTTGTGGGTACCCCGTAAAAATTTTTAAAATATATATTTATGTATCACTTAGATTTATTTTTGAACACTGATTTTGAATAACGATGTTATTTTGACATTATTATTGCTGTATTTTTTTAACCAACGGCATCATTTGATTAGGTTTGTCCAAAGACTAGCATGCTTAAACTGTCAAAACAACCTAACATTTACAAATGGAATCCCGTAAAACATGTAAATCACGAGATATTACATGTCCCACTTATACTTCCTCTTTACATCTCTAATGCTTTTCACGTTAACCTATCATTACGATTAACTAATGACTTTAAGAGCATAGATTCGGATTTAAATCCCCTGCCGTGATTGGTGCATTAAGAAGTGGAAACTTGTAATATGGTGAACCGAAAGAAAACAAAAACGTTACTTGTTTTCACGTCCATTATCACCCAACACCAACCATGAGAAAAAATGGCCTGAACGGAGTCCAGTGGTAAAATTAGTAGACCTACAAACTTTCTATAGCAAGAGCCTTAAACTTGAGAAAAATAAAAAACACCATAATACAAAAAACATTACATAATCCCTAAACTACATGGCTTAGTTTTTTTCTTTTTCCTTTTCTTTTTTTTTCTGAATGAATTCTTTTTCTTTTCTGAATGAATTCTTTTTCTTTTTGAATGAATTCTTTTCTTTTTGTCAACAACTATACATGGCTTGTTTGATTACCCAATTTTTACTATTTTCTTTTTTCATCAGTTCATTCTATTTTTTTGTACGTTTGCCATTAATGTTTGGTACTCGACTACTTTGACAGGTTCTGTTCTGTCGGTTTATCTTTGCTTTTCGTCGATATCTTCCCCTAACATGTGCTATAGTTTATGGTTGGAGAGTCAGCTCTCAGAATAATAAAGGCTAACGGTTCTGGTACGGACACTCTCTAATTTATTTTAGATTCTAGTTTTTTGCAATATATGCAACTATATATCCTGAAAACATAAGATGTAAAGTCTGATGATGAAATGCATAAGTAAATCATGATAAATGAAAAGAATCTAGCAATCTCTAGGCGATTTCTATTATATTATTTTTTTGCATCATTATATTAGGTTATGGTTTACATAACATCTCATGCTTTTGTTAAATTCTTTTGCATCATTATAATAGGTTATGGTTTACATAACATCTCATGCTTTTGTTAAATTCTTTGAGAGTGAAACTGCTATAAATTGATAAAAAAATATTATAAAACTTTTTGTTGTTGTTGGTTTGACGTTCTCTAAAATGAGTATATGCTATCAACTAGAATGGTTACTAAGTTTGGATCCTTAATGATTACCTCAAAACCAACTTCCTATTGTTTTTATTCGGCTAAATAGGCCAAATTGAAATTATTTGGAAAGTATAACATTTTCGACCTAAATAGGTTGGAGGCTTTTGTTTAATGTCTACAATTGTAACGGATGTAATCAATTCTATTGGTTGATCCTAAAGATTATTATTATATAAGACCATCTCCATCCATAAGAACCCCATAGGGGTTCTTAAATAACTTTTTCTGATTTAATTAAAAAAAAATTAAAAAAAAATTAAACCAATCGTGGACCGCCACGTGGCAGTGGAGTCCACGAAACAGTGTAAGAGACGGTTCTAAATTAAGGGTTTTTAGAGACGGGTTCTTAGGAAAAGTAGTAAGACCCACCACCTTTTTTGGGTTAAGAACCCCTTAGGAACCCCTTGATGGACATGCTGTAAGTTCTTTACTAAAGAAGATATAAAAGAGTGGGACCTAAACAGAAAAGTCCAACAACAAATAGTGTGGAGTTCCTTTACATCTTTTATATAATAAACTCTCAAAGTTTCATTCTCTCTATTCCCACTCAAACCTTCTTTCCTCCATCTTCGTTTCCCTCTTCTCTCACTTGAATCCTATAGAGAGAGTGATCAGTTAGTATAAGAAGAGAAGAAAAATGCAGACCAAGAGGCTCTTTATCTCCATAGTCTCCTTTCTTCTCTATGCTCCATTGATCTTATCTTCACCAGTACCAGACCCAGAAGCTGTTGTCCAAGAAGTTCACAAGTACAAATTTTCTGTCTTTCACATTCTTTTTTCACATTTTACTTAAAACATAAAGTCACATGTAATAATATTCTTGGTTGTGTAACTGTTTTAGGAGCATTAATGCGTCGGTTACAGGAAGAAGGAAGCTAGGTTACCTCTCATGCACCACTGGTAACCCCATCGACGACTGTTGGCGATGCGACCCGCACTGGGAGACCAACCGTCAACGTCTCGCAGACTGCGCCATAGGGTTCGGTAAGAACGCTATTGGCCGGTCGAGACGGTCGTATCTACGTGGTGACAGACTCAGGAAACGACGACCCAGTGAGTCCCAAACCCGGAACGTTAAGACACGCAGTGGTTCAAGACGAACCACTATGGATCATATTCCAACGAGACATGACGATACAACTGAAAGAAGAACTGATCATGAACTCTTTCAAGACCATAGACGGTCGTGGCGCGTCAGTACACATCTCTGGTGGGCCATGCATTACGATCCAGTACGTGACAAATGTTATCATACATGGGATTCATATACATGATTGTAAGCAAGGTGGGAATGCTATGGTGCGGAGCTCTCCACGGCATTACGGGTGGAGAACGATATCGGATGGTGACGGTGTCTCGATCTTTGGAGGAAGTCATGTTTGGGTTGACCATTGTTCGTTATCTAACTGCGAAGACGGGCTTATTGATGCCATAATGGGCTCCACGGCTATTACTCTTTCTAACAATTACATGACGCATCATGATAAGGTCATGTTGCTTGGTCATAGTGACACTTACACTCGTGACAAGAACATGCAAATCACCATTGCTTTTAATCATTTTGGTGAAGGCCTCGTTCAAAGAATGCCAAGGTAAAAAATATAATAATGTTAGAATTTTTTCTTAGTACATTAATGTGATTTTGATGTGTGATTAAATTTTTGGGACCATATGTTGGATGTGTGTAGGTGTAGACATGGGTACTTCCATGTGGTGAACAATGACTATACACACTGGGAGATGTATGCTATTGGTGGAAGTGCTAACCCTACAATCAATAGTCAAGGAAACAGATTTGTGGCCCCTGATATTCGATTTAGCAAAGAAGTGACTAAGCACGAGGATGCACCAGAGAGTGAGTGGAAGAGCTGGAACTGGAGATCCTCTGGTGATTTATTGCTAAACGGTGCGTTTTTCACGCCTTCCGGTGGTGCTGCCTCGTCTAGCTATGCCAAGGCTTCAAGTCTTGGGGCTAGACCCTCTTCTCTAGTTGGACCTTTGACGGTTGGTTCTGGTGCACTGAATTGCCGTAAGGGTTCCCGTTGCTGATTGTGGAGGCTCACATGAGTTTTTATTTTAGCAAATTAAAAAGAATTATATAGAAAAGGCAATTAAAGCCACCAATTAAGGAGTTAAGTTATAACTTTCATTACCCTTTAATTACTCTCTTTTGATTTTTCTCTTTTGGGGCAAAGTTAAGGAGAATACAACCTCTGGCTTCACTGCTTTTAGAGCATGGGTATTGCACATACCCACCATAGGATATCTTAATTTTTTTTTACTTTTTCTCAGATTTTATTAAAACAAACCAATCGTGGGGCGCCACGTGGCAATGGACCCACGAAACAGTATAAGATACGGTTCTTGATCAAGAACTTTTAGAAGAGGTTCTTAAAGAAAGTGGTGGGTCCACTAAGAACCCCCTTAAGAATCCCCCAATGTTCATCCTCTTAGGACCCTCTGTTTTACTGTATCTTTTATTAGGTTAATGTGTAGTAACAAGTGCAGATGTGTTGATCTTCATGTTAAATGTAATATAATTTATATCTTCTTTTTTTCTCTCATAAATGTCTATTACAATGATGAACACAACACAAGCAGCCCTTATGGAAATTGTAGTTACAATGCACATTCAGAACTCAATTAAGTTTGGAATGTTCTCTAACATGGGTAGCTTTTTTGGGTCAAAGTTGTTCGAACCAATCAATGTCTGACAAAAGCCACGACTTTGTTACACTATGGTCGATGCATAGACTGTGGTTAAATACAAATAATTCAAAAGGAAGAAAAAAAATGGAGCAGTCATGTGTCTCAGCAGCCCTATTTTTTGATGGACTGGTCTAATATTCATGTATTGACTACTATCCACTGATTGTGGATATATTTTAAATTTGGTAACAACTAAAAGTAACTACCCATTGTATTCGTTTTCATCCATATAACTAACCAATATAATACACCTTTTTCTTGGCATGTCATGTCACATGTGGAAAAAAAAAGATCTTGTGGTTACTAGTCGCAACAAAAGATGTGATGCAGTTGGTGTGTTTATCGTGTGGTAGGTTCGAATCGGTAAGTCAGTAATGCAGAATATAAAGTTACAAACTTGCAAAGATAGTCTTCCCTTCTATTCCTTTGTCATGATATAACATCAAAGTTGTTAGAAAATTTTGACATTGATGTCTTCTTTTACCATGATTCCAAACCTGATAGATTTGAAACTCACGGTATAAAAATTGGATTATATAGTTTGAAGACCGAATGATCTATACATACAAACCACTGGGTCCCAGATGGATAATTTGTGTTGCTGTCCCGGAGGACGAAAGTCTTGTTCCAAACACATGAATATATAGGTTTAGTTATTATCTTTTAGTGGTCTCATGTTCTATTTCAGAACCTAACAGACCCAAACTAACTAAACCAAAATAAGCCCATTCCAATCAAATGATCCAATATTGAGCCCAATAAGATCAACTTTTATTATATTCAACATATTTAATCCATTTTTTCTTTAAATGATTTTTCCACTTTGACATCGAACAATTTTCTCTTGCTCTCTCTGCGTCCCCCTCTCCTTATCCCTATCTCTCCCCACCATTCCTCTGCAATGGCTTCTTCAATAGTAACCTCAAGCTTCAAGCCTTTAGCCATGGCAGACTCTACTTCCTCCACCATCTTCTCCCACCCTTCACTCTCCACCATGTCTTCTCGCTGCTCCCTCCTCGCCCTACGCACAAACCTCCCCTTCTCCTTCTCCCGCGTCTCCCTATCTCTCAAACCAAAACCCATCTAAAGAAGTCACCTTTTGTCTCCTTCGTTGCTCAAACTTCTGATTGGGAAGGGGAAGAGGAAGGTGGGGATGTGAGCGCTTCGGTCGCCGTTGAGGAGAACGAGCCTGAAGCTACGTTCTCTGAAGGTGAAGTGGAAGGTGATGTGAGTGAAGGAGGTGACTTTCAGGAGCCACCGGAAGAAGCGAAGCTATTCGTCGGAAACTTGTCTTACGGCGTTGATAGTCAGGCCCTGGCTATGCTCTTTGAGCAAGCTGGTACTGTTGAAATTGCAGAGGTGAATGTTATTTCTGTTTCCTTCTTGTGCTTTAGTGATTGACGCGTTTGTGTTCGTTGTGCATTGCTTAAGGACAGGTCATGTCATGTGTGTTCTGTGTATTGATATGTTCATCAAGTGGATGAGACAAAGTGAAGTTCTTGTCTTTTTAAGTGTTTGAAGCATCTATTGCTTGAGAGTACCGTTGAAGTGATCAAGATTGTTTGGATTGGATTTGTAATCCTGATGTGTTCTTTGGATTCTTGTGGTTGAAGGTTTATATATAATAGGGAGACAGACCAGAGTCGTGGGTTTGGGTTTGTGACAATGAGTACGGTGGAAGAAGCTGAGACTGCTGTTGAGAAGTTCAACCGTTATGTAAGTTTTTTATATGTTTCTACCCATCTGAAGTAGTAGTGTCATTAGCTCTTAATCCGACCAAAGCTTTTGTCTTTCTTTTTTAAAGTCTTGAGACATTTTGGCAACGTAGTTGAGTTTGGGGCTCTGTTGGTCTTGTCACGTTTTGTTAGGATCTGAACGGACGGCTTCTGACAGTAAACAAGGCAGCACCAAGAGGATCACGTCCAGAACGTCAACCTCGGGTATACGAACCTGCGTTCAGAGTCTATGTTGGAAACCTACCATGGGATGTGGACAACGGTCGTCTAGAACAAGTTTTCAGTGAGCATGGCAAAGTTGTCGAAGCTCGTGTGGTTTATGACCGTGAGACAGGTCGTTCACGTGGGTTCGGTTTTGTCACAATGTCTAACGAGACTGAACTCAATGACGCTATCGCTGCTCTTGATGGACAGGTACCTTGCTCTTCCTCATATATGGTTATGGTAATGGCAGATTCTGTGATTGATCTCTAATCGATATCTCTTTATGTATACGTTTGCAGAACATGGAGGGTAGAGCAATCAGAGTGAATGTAGCGGAGGAGCGTCCCAGGCGTTTTTAAGGATTGAGATTATCTATTGTGCCAGTTTCCTCTCTCTCTATCTCTTTGCATTTTGTTTAGACGAGATTCTTACACTGTTTGATGATTTTTTTGTTGTGTCTGAACTCTACCTTCTTCTATAGCACATCACTGCCTTCAGTACCTTGACATACAAATTAGTCGCGACCTAAGACTTGCAAGATTGGTGATGTATGGTTAGTGAGTCTTGGCTCGTAATCACTCTTGAAAAAAAAAGAAAAAAAAAGAGAGATGATATCTAACATTTATTTCGATAATAAAATCCATCATTCATCAAACAAGCATAATCAGGATTTATTGTTACTAAAACATAGTTTAACCTGATAGATAAGAAGTTCCAGAATCAAAAGCCACACGTTAAGCCTCCTTCTCTCCAGTGAGGAGGTCCATCACTACCCCTTTAATGCTTCCATTGTTCTTCTTCAGGAGCTTCTTGTTCGTCACATCATCACAGAAGCCCTGGCAAAATCCACGATATCAGTAGACACCATTTTCAAATCTTAAATTAAAAAGTGTACACACTCACTATTTCCTGAAGCTCCTCTAGGATAGGATCCCACTCGCTAACTCCACAAAGAGCGTCAACAGACTGCTCCAAGTTGTACTCGTTATCCCTTAAGATCTCCTTGTTCAAATCAATCTCTTTGAAAACCCATTTTCTCTAGCTCCTTGAGCATGGTTATCTCCACGTCGTTCTTCTCAACATCCTCTTGATGAAGAACAGGGATGTCCTTTGAAGATGACGAATCACCACGCAAGGCCTCAACAGTAGGCATATTTGGGAACTCGATCATGTTGAATGATGACGAAGATGAAGATGGAGTAAGAGTAGCAGGCTTAACTTCACCAATTAGCAGGTCATCTTTTTCTGGATTTGTGATCCAGCAGCTTCTCTTTCTAGATCAGCACCTTTCACTGGCCCATGGTTAACACTGGAGCTTCCATCTTGTGCTGGCTCATGATTCACATTGATCCTGTAAATTCTCTTGAAAATGCTTCATCAGGGGCGACATTCAAGTTCAGTCCATGGCACTCATTCCCAACAGAACCCTTCAAGGATGCATCAACCTAACAACGCGACCAACAAAAATGGTATCAAAGATATTTTGATAAAGAAAATGATACTCAACGGAAAGACCAGCAAAGATCGAGTAAATACTTGAATCAACACCCAAACACGTTGCCCAAACTTAGCACCACTAGAGGTAGCCATCCTCCAATAAGAAATGTATCGACCAGGTAACTCTGGTGCAACAAAATCAACTTTCACGTCCAGCTCACTGTCGATAGGCGCACCCTCCTCGGGAATCTGCAATGATGTTGAGACCAATAAACAACTAGTAAAAAAACTATTGCCACTTTGAGTAGAGAATTCAAACAACATAATTGACCTGTAAGTCGAACTTAAGGGTAGGAATCGCGCAAAAGAAGTGGCAAAACTAACAAAATAGTGTCTAACCTGTAAATCAACTGATAATGAGTTGCTAAGTCTATCCCCACCGATCCAGACAATCCGTGTACCATACGGCCACACCATCGAACCATTGTTCCTCATTTTCCAAATCTTAGTGAATTGAGCAGATGGAGCAAAAAACTGTTCCATCAAGTACATTCACATCAAGCACAAAGCGACTGTCAGGTTTAGGCCGAGTGCACCTAAAATGTAAACCTCCATGTTGTGGTTGCGGCACAGGGCCCACCCACGGGTTCGAAAACTATATGGGAGAAAAAATATAAAGGTAAGATTTCCATATAGCTACACTATAGAAAGAGATGGCACAGAAGAAAAGGAATCTTAAACATAGAAGAAGAGTAATACCGGTGTAAGTTGTCCTCTAAAAGGATGTAAATGTTGAACTGAGGCGGGCTTATCCATTTTTGTGTAATCCCCTTCTTTACCCATCACCGAAAAGCAGATGGTGCACAGATCATAGTCTTTCTTTGCTGAAAACATTTACCAAAGAAACAAATAAGCAAATATAAATTTCTAAGAGTCTTATCGTTTCTACATTTGCTAGTAAAAAGCCTCCTTACACTTTAGACTTAAACCTAGGCCCAGTTATTGGAAGAACTCCACAGCCATCACAACGGATGCCCTTATGGAAGACACCCAGTGAGTTCCAGTAATCACCATTGCTGCTCTTTTTGGAATGACATACACGCCGAGCATGCTTCTTGAAGATCACTGGATTTGGGCTGGAGCCATTGACGTTACTGCCACCGAAGGGACACTCGTTGAAACTAGCACCCAGTCCACAAGAGGCTGGTACAGACCAGAAGTATTTGAAACAGCAAAGCCAGTTGGTTCATTCAGATTAAACAGGCTTTTTCCCGGTCTGGCTCTTCTTAGAGATATCCTTCTTTTCACCAGAGGAAGGACCTGAAGAACCAGGCTTAGTAACAGGCGAGCAAGGACTACCTTCTTGAGGACCAGAGAGTTTCCCTAGCTTGGAGATGCAATCAAACAGCTCACCAACCACAGGGCTAGAAGCTACCGCTTTAGATGCAAGGTCAATATACACCTTGGATATGGTCTCACGCATCGGGTTAGGTACAGCCATCAGAACATCATTGATACCCTTCTGGATATCGGAAACAGGGTTCAGGCTATTAGGCATGCCCGAAGCTGTCAAATTCCCACTACTCTCTGGAGGAATAGAGTTAGTGTTGGACTGCACAGTAATCTTCAAGAACTTAAGGCGCTGATTCGTGACATCGAACAAGTCATTGTCATCAACCAAAGCCACCACGTCCCCATCTTCATCAGAGTAAGTCAAAGAGAAAATCAGCATCCACAGGGAGGTTACACAGACGAGCGATCTTTCCCCTAAGACAAGCCATGTTAAGATCAAGCTGTCCATTAGCATTGACAGAGCACCCTGAAGCGCCTAAGCACACCTCCATAGCTCACCTGCAATGATCACGATCAAGCAACCTTAATACTAGTTTGCAGATACTCAGCTACGATTCTAGCAGATACAGTTTACTATCACTCGGAAAAATTTCGAAGATCCTATTCAATTTCACAGTTCGATCCATAGAGAAATCAAATTCAAAACGAAAGAAGCAACAAAAACAGTCATAGAGATACGAAAATCGACAGAAACGAGACGATCGCCTGAGGATGGATCATTAAGAGTTTTACAAATCAAAGAAGGATAGTAACCTTGACGACGAGAGAAGTAGTGGAATCCATCGTGAAGAAACCCTAATTTCACGATGAGTGCGCCAGAGAGAGAGAAGTGATCAAAGAGGCTGAGAATCGGAATGGTTATCCTTTAAGGAAGAAGCGTACCCGTAATCCGCTTATGTCGTCAACAACCCAAATAAGATTAGACACGGTCGCGTTTATATATAATGATCGGAAGATGATTTTCTTTTTATTTAAATGAGATTTAATAATGCATTTGACGTATCCAACAAACAAGATATTATTTGACTTTTCTAATACATTATTGGAAAATACTATATTTAACTAGACTTACTCAACTAGATATTGTGATATTTAATAGACTTAGCCAACCAGATTTTGTGACACACCATTGAAAACGTATTTTATTTTACAATGTTGTGAAAATCTCGTCTAGAACCCAGACGTAGCTTAGACAAACAAATCGATCATAGTTAAATTAATTTTCTTAAAATTTGATTAAACAACTCAAAATCGGATTAAACCGTCTTAAATCAGTTAAAATTGTTTGAATTGACCTGCTTAGATCTAGCTGTAAATCAGTTAAAATCAAATCCATAAAATCTGTGACACCATTAGAGATGGTCTATGAACGCACTACATAAATAGAAATTTCACCTAATATCCAACAGAATAATAGCACAATACACAATTAAGGAAACCAAAAGAAGATCCAGATCAGGGAATATACTCAAAACATTACATGACTGATTGGCAAATCCCCCAACCAAATCAGATCTTCTGACTTCTGTCCTAAAAAAGACCTTCCAAATGTTTGGAACCAATTAAAAAACAAAAAAGTAATAAACCGTCCTCCCCTTCCTTCCTCTTCTGCTGCTTATTAGCTTCAACTCTCCCTGACATTAGAACTACTTACATCTGCTGTTATGTCCCAGCTCCCACTTCTTCTACTTCCCCAGCTTCCATGCCTTGTTTCTGTCCTTATCGTGGCTGCTCTCTCCGCAACCCCAAGAGATCGATTGGTCAATCTCCAAACTGTGATGTTGAGGTTGCTCGTGCTGCCCTCTGCTGGATTACATCGCTGTGATATATTCATAAGATCATCCCCAATGTCTAGATCGTCCTCACTTTCTGTCTCCGGGTTCGGTTTCATCCTCTGCTGATCTGCTGGTGGTTGTTGCAGAGTAACAACTCTTGGAGGTTCTTCTTCGATGAAGGCTCTGAAGTTGTTCCTTGAGGGTCTTAACCTTCGAGCAAAACACCTCCAGGAAATTGTTAACACAGCCACGTTATATGCAATGCTTCTGCTGTTTGCTCTGTACCGGAAGATTCTCATATGGTTGTCTGAAAAAACTTGCACGTTATTACTATCATGTTATAAACAATATGTACAAGGTAACAGTGTGGACTAATACGAAAAAGACATTACAAGTAGCTACCTGGTTGTACTTATGAGGTACAAGTGAAACCCTGTGAGACCTCCAACACAAACCACAGGCAATAAAGCAATTATACCATAACACCACCGACCAAGGAATTCTTTCAATTCTCACACGGTTCCACGTTGATCATCCATAAGAATCTTGATGTATAGCCACATGAGAACACATAAGATGCAGAGAAGTGTTGCTGAAGAGCAAACATAAAGAAGACGATAGTCTCTGCCAATGGACAAACTTTCCAGTCAGTATCTATGTAACATTAGTAAATATGTTTTTAAAATGAGCTTACCAGTCCAATGCACTGCCCACCAGGGCAATGATGATCAAACGCTCGACACAATTGTTGCAGATGGAACAATGAGAGCAACGAGGAGGCCTTGTAAGCATGCACGTATCACAGTATTCACTCTAACGGTGATGCCATTACAATGACTTTCTTTCGTCCTAGGAATCTGAACATTTGTGTGTTTGTCTCCATCCGCTGATACTGTTGTCTCGTACGTAGATCTTCCTCTGGTGGACGTATTTCGTGGAACAATACCAGGATCTCGTGCAGATACGAAGGAAAGGAGGATCAATACCTATCAAACCCACTACGTGATTCAGCAAAGCAATCATAAAACAAAAATCTGATTGCCACACAACTAGGAGAAAGAACAGGAACAAGATGTGTTAAACTTGTAAGTCATATGTAAGAAACATCTTAGCTACATGACTACCATGTATACAGGTTATTTTTCAGATTATATATTTGAACCAAATGAACCAAAATCTGATACTTATTAACATAACAGCAACCTCCACAAAACAATTAGAAAATGCTGATGATGGCCAGATTAAACAGCAAGCAAACGCAAACATGTAAAACAATACATCAAATACATACAAAAACGAAAGATAAAGATGAGCACCAGAGAAGTCTTACATAAATAGTGAAAGAGAATTGCAACGACAGATAGCGTATCCTGCATTGTAGAGAGAACTCATGGCGAAGATGCCTTGCTACAAACACACAGAACAAAATAAACTGGAACTATGATGAGTAGCACGGTAACAGGCACCAGATCTAGCATCCGACCAAAGATTAATCTCCACCAAGGATGAACTTCTGCAAAAGAGCTAGGACAGAAGCATATTAATATCAATATAGCGATAAGACTGCTCAATTTAAACCACCAAACAAATGAACAGCTTATGAATCCCTTTATAATCACTAGATTCTCATAATAGTTTTGATTTCCAAAAGGGTAAGCCGTTATTAGTTCTAGGTTTTTTTACCAAAATCTTCACTGAGAAGTAGCATGGTCAAGATCATGTGTAGATGATAAGTATTATGCTAAACATGCTTGCAGTTGCTGATTTAAAACCACTATAAGAAAAGTACAACAGCGTTTATGAGAACACATAATCCACTAATTTCAATGTAGTTTTGGTAGCGAATGACTATTCGAAAACCATGTACAAGTTCATGTTTTTTTGTCTCGCCAAATGGGAAACACGGACTAAATAACAAAAAACCTAATATCGGGAAGACATAAATTAAGTCAAAACAATTCGACCCTGAGCATTCATTTAGTTATCCACACTACCAAAGACCTGAACCAATCAATGTAATCTAAGAGGATACAAACTACAAGTGAACTTCGAACAAAAGTCAATTTCCCGTAAAATAGCCTACATTGAACCGAATACATCGACAAACCCTCAACTAAAAGTAGACAACTTTCTTACTAGAAAAGAAATTTCAGACAAATATCCATCATCAAGACCAAACCCAGAAACAGAAAAAAAAAAAAAACACTTAAAGTAAGATCATCAGACGCAATGATAAAAAAGCTTACATGCTTCCTTTCCAGGCTTGGAAGACCGTTGTCTCTGTGTCATGGAGAGAAAGAAGAAGACTTTGAAGCTACCAAAGACGAACTCGAGAGGAAAGCGTGTATATATATAATCTTCCCCCTTTGTTCTATTTCATTTGGAAAAGAAAAAAATCTCCAAAGAAAAAAAGGGGCTTTCCTTTCTTCCGATGAGAACCTAACTAACAGTAATAGAGATCGCTAGCACAAAGGATTTCGCGAGCGACTT